>JASFCX010000193.1:0-17159 GCA_036937015.1 Crucibulum parvulum | reverse complement strand
AAAATGAATATACTGGAGTCGATTTAGCGGCAGTAGGACCGATTTTCCGAGTACAGAGCCGTGCGAGGCTCGTCACCGGTGAACTTGGCTCAAAGTGCGTATCACTACTCACACCATCTATTCCTTTCCTTCATAACTCACACTATAGCTGATATACTGAGCATATGCGCCCTCCTGTGCACTCCAAATATTTGTCAACCCCACCCTTACTCCCACTATCCCTTCCCACCAGTCAAACATCTGACCTCCCTATCTCTAGCCTTCCTCAGCACCAATCAGATTAGGGTTACCATCAATATATTCTCCTGACATCCCTCTTCCTTACATTGCCCTTGCTAGGATGGGTGAGAGCCAGGGTATGTAAGTACCATTGTACTGTTCTAAGTACCCAACTAATCTTGAGGTCTGTCCACCTTTGTGCCTCTCCCATAATTCTTCCCTATCCACCTTCCTTTGTATTTCTTGTCTGTTTCCTTCTTGATCAAACCTCATAGAATCTTGTCCTTCAATTTCCCCATAGTTGTTCAATTTGCTTCAATGTATTTTATTATGAGGACCTTTATGACCCTATAATAATTGATAATGCGAATCATGCCCATTCAACCAGTCCACAAAACAGTACAATTTGAATAGAACACTAATATAAAGGAATGTTACTATGGACAGCCCGGATAATATAGTATGGTAGAGACCTGCAAAAGAAGAAAAAACAAAATATGAGATAAGTGTATGAGGTATAGGGAAAGGATAGCATGACATACATCAGGATTGAGAATCCCTTGTCATGATTACTGTACCCGCTCGGGAACATCACAAGATCGCTCTGCTTAGGCATGTCCGCACGTGACCCACTGGCCTTGAGCTGGACATAGTGGGTAGATTTCAGCACTCTGGAAGGTGGCAAGGCAGAGAGCAATGTTTTGTGCTGAATGAGGTAACTGCCTGCAGCGAGGTTAGTGGGGAGGGAGACAGGTGGCGGAGGCACCAGTCACTATCAGGTGAGGTAGGTTAGTCTATGAATAGGGGAAGGAGGAGAAGAGAATGCACTGAGATCAGCTTGCACCCAAGCATTGGAGGCTTCAGACTTACATTCAACCTGGTCGATCTTGAACTATGTTGAACCATGTACTGCATGTTGGCCATGTCAAACTTGTTGCAGGTAACAGTCCCCACAGCTCACAAGATATTCTACACCGGACCTGTTATTATGCAGCAAATTGCTCTTATCACCGTCATCAAGATGAGCTGGGCTTCATCCCTGGCATTGGGACCACTGACAAGCCCCACCAGGCTCTGTACACAAAAACTCACCTGTGGGAGTGTTATGCAATCAGCTAGGACAATTTGGAATGCATCAGGAAGCTTCAAAATGGTGCAGAACATTTATTTAAGCTTGGAACAATGGATTCAGTTGTGGGATGGACCATTCTTTTCAATTTGATTCATATTTTTCATATTTATTCATCTATACACTTATTTGGGATAGGATCCATGCAATCCAGCAATCATCAGACACCTTCTGCATTCCCGATGAATTAGTAGTGTCCTCTAACTGAGTCTGATGTCGACATATGTTCAAATCTTCATTCTACTTCAAAATATTTACATTTTTTATGATTTTACTCTTTGGAACTATGGACTTTTCTATTTACTTAAAAACATAGGTTTTAGTTATGTAGTTCATAAGTGCAGAATCCCCTCTCCTCCTCTCCTCTGTACTCAGTCGCACTCCTACATACTCCAGCCCAATACTTCGATTTTACCAAATAAATTCAAGTAATTGGAAGCTCAAATCTTCTAAAATCATCCTCTTCAAGAAATTGCATCACTCTCATTGACGCCAACATTAAATCACTTCATTCCATTTTCATCATCTAGGACTCCTTCTGGCTTTTCTATGCGATTTTGTTTTGTAATTTTCAGAGCTCTCATTGTCAAGCTATCATAGTTGCAATTGGGCAACTATTTTAGCATTTTCTCTAGCAGTTTCCCTCATTTTCTATTGTCTCTGTCATGCCCATAGTGCACTCATCATTTCCTCCGTCATTCTATCAGTCCTTCAGCTCTTCAGCCTTTGTCTTATGGTCCCCATCGTGCCATTTTCCATTCAATTCACTCAAGACTTCTTCTCTCTCCCCCTCTAGTTCCAACTACAGGCTGTTAGGACCAAAGTGAGGCCACCTCGCCAATTTATTCTTTGTTTTCTAGGTATACAGCTATTCTAGGATTATTCTAGATATTCCTACCTACTAGCTGGTGCCTAGGTTGACACCACAGGAGAGGGCAGGGGAAGTGGTGGACTGGTCTAGGTTGGGGAGGATAACAAAGGGGTATGTTTGGGAGGGTGTTGCCGTTGAAGACTTTGCAGGAGATAATGATGATCCTCCAGGTGGAGATAAGTAAGGGGAGGACGAGGAGATTTGAGGATAGTAGAGGTCATGCTTGTGCAAGTGAAGTAAATAACTTGTTGTCAGGAATAGATGTATGCTGCCTTCTATCCCAATGTCCTTGCTTTTCCTCACAGTGCTTGTGACCACTAGGAAGAAGGTATCCTCCTCAATGCAAATGAAGCTACCCTCACATGGCCCTCCTTGTCTTTCTCCTTCCTCTCTGATCCAGTAGAGGAATTCACCCCTGACCTAATACAAACCCTTGACCTTCACCACTACCTGTTCCCCTACCATGATGATATCAAACCCCCTAATCTCTCTCTGAGAGCTACCCAATCTTGCCTTTGCTTTCTTTGGTGTTGAGTCTGATGAAGTTATTGACCCTCTTATTCACATTTGTGTGGCTTCCAAATGCGAGAAGATCCTGATCACCCCACTAACATATAGGACATACAGTGTCTGCACTCAGGTAAATGATGTATGCATGGTGATGGTCTCGCTCAAGTTCGCAGGCAATGCAGGGGAGGGAGGCAAGAAGGAAGATTCAATCTGCAGTTCAATGGAGTGTGTATTACTGGAGATGTGGAGGCAGTTAGCAGTTGATGATATTCAAAGAGGAGTTAGATGTATGCATTACGTCTCTCATACACCATTGGGGCTTGCAAGATTGCAGTTCTCGATCACTCCTGAGGTATCTTGCTTGAATGTGTTGTCTTGAGTGAGCAGAAGTTCAAGATGCATACAATTGGTGCTTGTCCATTATTCCCAATGACTAAATGGCAGAGAGGTGCATGGAGGGCAATGGCTGGTGGACAGGAATGATGAGATGTGAGATTAATGAGGGGAATGGTGAGGACAGGCAGTTTAGGGTCAAGCCAGACAAAGGTGACCAAGTCTAAGCAGGGTCTCTGATTCCCTTCTTCTCCTTGCAACTGAGTTTGGTGGATGCTGTTCGAAGGAAGTACACAGTGGCACATCCTCACTCTATCCCCAACAGTCAGCCAGGTTTGTAAGTTAGCTGTCATTTTTGCATGTAGCAGTGGCGAGTAGTGCTAGCTGCAAGAGTGCTGAGAAATTGAGGAGATGGAGGTAGCTAGGCAGATGTGCATAGACTGAGAGGTGGTTAGTCATGGGGAGGTGTTAAAGGATTTGGGACATACTCATTGGTTTGCTTTGTTGGCTCCACTGGTCTGTTCTCAATCCCAATATATATACACCCACTGCCAGCAACCCCAACTGAATCATATTCACTGCAGAGAGATAGTGTTCATAGATTATTCTCCCATTGTGCCAGCATGAGACTTATTCCATTGAGGATGTTCAGGTTGACAATGCACAAATTGACTTGAGTCAGTAGGAAGGATGTGGGAGTGGTGAGTGGTATGGATTATGTTGAGGGAGGAATATGGACACATTGGGGATTCTCTGTTATTTGGCAGTGTGCATGAAGTATAGAATAAGAGACATAGGCCTGGCATGTGTGAACCATGGGACAGGACAGTAGCGAGACTGAGAGGGCATAGTCTCTACAACACAATCATTGATACAGGTCGCACAGTCAGCAATAACAAAAAGTAGCTAACCAACACAGGACATCCAAGCAACAGGTAGTCCTAGCACTGAACTTGGCAGAACCAGAATGATGACAATGAAATTTACACCATAAGTTCTGGGAGAGAATGGTAGGATGGGATAACTGGCCAGGGCATGCCAGGATTGATGGAGGGTTTGATGGGCCTACTCAGCTGGGAGATTGAGACCTGTCAATTGACAAATCTCAGAAGCTTGGGAATGAAGGAAGTAAGCTCAAAAAGCACAGGCTAAGCAAGTTTGAGCCATATTTGGAATACATGGGATACATCAATCACGAGAGAAATGCTTCAAACAAATAGAGAGCCAAGCATGTGAGGAAGGTGCAAGAGGCACTGCTTATCACAGGGGACAATGAGCACAAGGAAGTGAACAATGATGGCAAGAAACATTTCAAATGGACAAAGAGCCGAGGGCCATGTGATCTGTAAGTATGTATGGAATCCATGGATCTGTGCTTCACCATCAATGTCATCTAAATTGCTTCATCTCTTCTTAAGCTCCCAGTCTTAAGGCATCTGCTCTTCACTTTTCCTCCAATTCACTGCAAATTCTTTTGAATCTACCTGTGTTTTCTTTCAATTACCAACAAGCAGCCATCAACACCTATCCAGTCCTCCTTCCATGGTCTCAAGAGGCGATGAAGTTGCCTACTTACAGAACAACCAGCTCAAAGCTTACAACGGCAGCAGAAACAGCATACCATCCACCCCCACTCACCATCATCTCTATGCACCTTGATCAAGAATCGGCTACAAAATTGTTTTATTAGAGCCACTAGATGAGGGAGAAGGGTTTGTTTGACAGTCTCCACAAAGGTACATACTATGAGTTCTTGCCCTTCATACAGCCCCTCACAGTTCGCCATAGCACAACTGCCATTGCACTTCAATCAGCAAACTCAAATGGGTCATCCCAGCTCAACCAGGATGCATAATTGAAAGGATGCAGGCACAAATCAATTTTATGAGGACCCAGGAATGAAGATACGCCATTGCCATCATCACATGCCACCATTGTGACATCAAACTATCATCTTATGACAAAGGCACCACCAAATAAGACTGCTGATATGCACTTCAGGGGTTATTCCAAAGTGCATACAGCCATCTATGTATTTTAACCTGTCTCTTTTAGCAGTCTTACCCTCCTTATGCTCCAAATCCTCACTAACTTAATCAAATCTCCCATGTGCCAAAATCTGCCTTTCCTGACCACAGCCCTCCACCATACTAATATACCCTAAATCAGCATTGGCTGCAAGTGGATGTGATTAATGGCATGTAGTTACAACTTTTGCATGCCATATTTTCTCTCATACAATCTATTTGATGCAACCTTTTCCCTTGCCAGATGACTATCCCTTCCCACTCACCAAAAAATCCAAACTCCCTATCCCTGGTCTTGGTCTATACAAATCCAGATAAATTCACCACCAATCTGTGCTCCTAACGTGACATGCCCCTCTTCCTTATGCCCTGTTGGTTGATAAAGTCCTCTCATCACATTGAGTATGACCAAGTGAGGCTATCTCAAAGGAGGTGGAAGACACTATCCTTGAGCTGTCTGAACTGCAGTTGCACAAGATGTCACAAATGGTGTACAACAGCTGATGGGCACACTTTCTTCAGTGGTATGACAATGACCTTTGGTTTAATGCTAATAAGTCTGATCAGGATGTGTTTGCAAAGTGTTGTGGCATGTATGGTTATTTTGAGGTTTACAATTCCTATGTGGGTGGAGGCATTGAAGCCCTTTTTGTCCATATTTTGTGGAGGGATTAATTTATTGGAATGAGGTTATATACATACATGTAGAGTAAGTAGGTCCATGTAACATTAACTGTATTACAGTATATCATATTTACACAATATTGATTTGCCATTAAACCACTAATAATACAGCATCATAGAATCAGATTATGTATCACATTACATTGGGCTATCCTGATTCCCAGTTGGTACCAGTGACTGCATTTTGTGTCTTGTTGGTGGGGTCTACCTCCTGTCTTGCTGCTCTCATCCACATCTGCTTCTCACTGTTTGCATCTACCCCCAATTCTGCCAAGGTGCCTTTGTCTTAAATTTACCAACTGGGTCTGCTCACTCATATCTATATATAGCTATTGCTGTAAACATTTCTGGTTTCCCAATCAAATTTGACACGTGATACAATCAAGTGGAGATATGATGCCTGTATTCCACGTTGTCCCAGCTTGCAGTGCTCAGGGCATCTAGCATAGCCCTTTGTAAGCACATGTCTTCTGATTTACACAAGATATTTAATGCACAGCAGACTCAATCTTACCCCTCCACTGCCTTCCTTTTTCTACTTCAGCTACAATCTGGTACCACTTCCTGAGCACTCGGATATTTACCTCCTGAAGTCCTCAGTAGAACCTTCCAAGTCATTCTACAGCTTCAATTGAAGTGGGAGATTATTGATACAGTGAGAGATCTTACACTTTGTGGATTCAATGCCTGATAGCATGTATAGATTCATCCCAGAAAGAACCCTAGCTTGTTACATTCTTAAGTCTTCACAAAACCATATCTTCAAACTCCTCATCTCTGTCATCTGAAAGATTATTAAAGGTTTTGAAACAATATACAGGCAAGTTCAGTTGCTTACTCTCCAGATGGGAAGTTCATAGCTTCTGGCTCTGCTGATTCTACTATTATAATATGGAAATCAGATACTGGTCTGAAAGCTATGGAACTACTGATGGGGCATAATGGCCCAGTTTATTCTGTGAAAATTTCTCCAGATGGAAAATTCATTCTCTCAGGCTCTGAAGATGGTACTATCTGCATCTGGGATGTACATACTGGCAAAATGATTGGAGAGCCACTTCAGTGACATACAGACAATGTCTACTCTGCTGCATATTCTCCAGATGGAAGACACATAGTCTCAGGATCTCATAACAAAACCATCAGAATTTGGGATGTAAAGATGAGAAAGACAATAGTTGGGCCACTTGGGGGCCATTCACACAATGTAAACTCAGTTTCATATTCACCAAATGGGATGCATATAATTTCTGGTTCTGATGACAAAACAGTAAAGATATGGGATGCTACAACTGGAGAAAACATACTAGAGCCTCTTCATCATCCTGACTATGTTTCATCTGCTGTCTGTTCACCAGATGGAAAATACATTGCTTCAGCATGTGGAGATGGCAATGTATACCTCTGGGATCATGAGACAGGAATACAAGTCATAGACCCATTGAAAGGCCATTCTGCTGGTGCTTTTTGGGTTTCATTCTCTCCCAATGGAAAATATCTTGCATCATGCTCTAATGATAAAACAATCAGAGTCTGGGAATTGGAAACTGGGAAAGAAGCTATGTCAGCAGTGAAAGGACATATCAATTCTGTTGAATGTGTAGCCTATTTGCCAGATGGCCAGCACATTGTCTCTGGATCTAGTGATAATACTGTTAGGATATGGGATGCAAGAATTGCAGGCATGTTAATATACTTCCATCATATCACAAATTAATTAATTTTCACTTCTTAGAAGATAATGAGGATTGGTTTCTTGAAGTTTGTTAATCTTGCTTTCATTGGATATGAATTAATTTTGATTTCATTTTCAGCAAGATGCATCCAATGTCCCACAATTGAATTCAAATCTATCAAATAAGGGAGTTGAGTCCCTCAAGAGTCTTTGTGACAATTCTAAGAACTATCCTAGTTCAGCTAGTTAAAACATGACTTGCTTTAAAATATTATTAGAAACTCATGCAATTATATCATTCCTCAGAGACTCTAGGTTTTATATATAAAGATATGCTTCATTTTGGGTTATAACTCATTCTTAGGACAAACCATCAAAGAGACTCCCAATGTACAACATATCATTCTCAAAGATTCATCAACTCCAAGAATACCAGAGAGGAAATTACCATACAATATAGAAGAAAAGAGTCTTCATTTACTTCACAGACAATCAATAAATGTGCTTGTTACAATTTTATTACAAAAGAAATCCATCTACATCCACTGGAGATACAGGTTGACCCCAATGGATTAGATGCATGTATAATGTAATGCAACAAACCATGAAACAACCAACTCACAAGCTACATTGTATCATTCCCTCCAAAGTTCCATTTATCAGTCATCTGCCAGGAGTGATACCTAATTTGCAATAGGAAAGAGTAGATGATTAAGGAGCTTACCAGCAATCACCTCAAGGAAAATTTATCATTGTGGGGGGAAATTCAATGGGTGCATGTGTTCATAATTTTGGAAATGGTGGGGAAGACATAGCTACAACTGCAAGGGGTCAAATTAGCTCAAAACATACATGTTCAAGGCAGTCTTGATTCACATGAGCCAAGATTAAGAACTTCCATTCACACCCCACCACAGAGAGTGAAGACACAGTCAATTTCTCCAAAATCAAAACAGTAATGTCCAGAAGGAACAAATATCAAGACTTTGTATCATCCATTCTGCTATCCCATAATACAAAGCTATGGGCATGAATCAGAAAGTTAGGCAGAGCACAAAGGATACAGGGTATCAAAATATATCCCCAAAATTAGAAATGACTTTACCCATGATCTATCACAAACCAGACCTCTAGGCAGATGGAGTGAGGTTAGAGTTGTCAGTAGTCCAAGAGTTTGAAGAGGAAGATAAGTGGGGGAAGCAGAGCTACAGTTCAGTAATGAAGTTAAGGGAGTACTGACATAAGACACATGGAGACTGAGGAGAGGCAGAGCCTAGGGGCAGAAAGAGTAAATGTTAGATTGAGAAACAAGCACAAAGGAGAAAGCCTGGCACCAGCTATTTCTAGTTAGAATCATCTTAATTGTACTTGAAGAGGGAATAGGCTTAAATACACATGAATGAGGATTCAGAGTAGGGAATCATAGAAGGCATGGAGGAGGATGAATTCAATACCAGATCATCTTGAAAGGATAGAGGTGAGGACAGGATGGACATAAAGTGAGGGATGGTGTGAGTTTGCTCAGTTTCCAAGGGTTGAGAATAGCCAGAGGTTAGCAAAACACAAAAATAATCTTGTTTGAGAACTTAAGAGTTCATGACACTCCCCCATCAGTATACATGGAGTCCATGTAGACTCCATGTGGACTTTATCAGATACTTCTAAGTCTACATAGACTGTGATATAGTGTGTAGACTCTATGTAGACTCCACATGGACTACTGAAATATTATGAAGAGTTAACTATTGCTCATTATAAAAGACTTATAAAGACTCTATCTAGATTGTTTGTATACTTTAACAAGTAATAAGCATTTTATATAGATAAAACAAGCACCAAAAATATCAAAACAATCATAACTCAGCTACTCTTTGATATCAGCCACCCATCTCTTCATTTTCATCTCTCCTCTACTTTTAGTGTGAAATTGATATTTCTCTTCTTCTATTGCTTTTTGATAATTTGCTATGTGTGAATAAATAATAATGAATGCATGATCCAATTAAAATTCTCAACATTCAGTTTGTTAACAGATAATTGAAAACTCCAATCCAAGCATTCAATTGCGCACATACATATGCCTGCAAAAGAATTTAATCTTAATATATAATATATTACAATAGAAATTATATCTGACCTGAGTATTAGCTGCTCATTATAGTGAGGATTTCCTTGCTTATCATCTTCCATATCAACCAAGTTGGGTGCTGAGGCTTTAAGTAGTGTTGGGTTGTGTTATGAATTGCTATTTTGTTCATTCTTTTCCTTTCTTTTCTTTTCTAATTATTAAGAATAGTTTCCATAATTTAGACAAAAAATACAAATAACAAGACTCATGTAGTAATGTGAGGATAATACATTGTAGAAGTACTTATTTTATTTCAATCTCTTAGTATGTGCTTCTAACATTAGTCACAGCATGCAGCCACAGTGCACAGTAGTTACATTACTTACATCTGTTTATCTTGCTTCATCCATGGACCATGCTTCATAACACACTTTATGTACATATCCTTTGGTATATATAGTAATAGTTAGTGTTTCTATTTTATTGTCTTTACTTGGTCATTTATTACCACCAATACTATTTTCTCTACTACACTTCTCTTTCTTTTTATTCTTTTTAAGTTGATGGTTTACATATTGACCTCAACTCTCTCTCCATGTAAATTGGCTAAGTAGTGTAATAATTTACCACCCCAACTACCCACTAGGATTCCATTAGGGTTCCATGTTGCTATTGAATACTTGTATAGTCTGCCAATTAAGTAAAATTCATAAAATAGGAATTCATATGAATTTCACTTTATCATTTAATGAAGAATGAATCAGTAACAGCCTAACAGGACAGAAACTTTGTGCCTCTCAGGGTCTGCTTTAGTACCAATACCAGATAGCATCAAAAGCTGAGGAGTTCCAATGACTCTAGTAAAGAGAATCACTTCTTTTTTTGCAATAATGTTGTAGGTGGGAACTGAATATTTTTCAGTAGCAAACAATGTAAATTATGAATGATTTACTGGATGCAGTTTATGCAATGCTAATACCTCTGAATGCCTTGAGCTTGCCTTCCTTGCCAGTTTGGATGATTTTGGTAACCTGAGTTGAAAGTAAAATGTCAAGGTTGGTCTGATTTTCTACTAGATTCAAGTAGGCAGTAGCACTGCTACTTCATTTTCCTCCTTCCCCAATAGATAATTGCATGACATTTAAGCAAAAATAGTAAGAATTATCTTCTCACAGAAAGACCAGAAACTCACTAAACCAACAGAATTTCCAGCATTTAGATCCTTACATGCCCATTGGTGCAAGATATTTCCAGGTGATCCATTGATGAATACCTTCCTAATATGTCCAATGCATCCCTGGCTATCCAGGTTACATTGCATGGCCATCAAATTCCACTATCCTAGGATATCACAGGAGAGGTAGATCCTCAGGTTATCTATGCTCACTATCCCAGTGATATCTGCTCAAGACATCTATATGTGGTATTTCACTAATATTCTCAGTATGAATGGGGAGATAAACATAGGATCTCAGTGTCATATCTGTGGAAGGTCCAGGTAATCACATTGGCAGGGTATTTGTTAAGTGCTGTGCCGGAGATAGGCTGACTTAGGGGCAGAGATGTTGGATGACGAGGGCGGAGTGCAGAGACAGAATTGCCTTGAGGCGAACTAGGGACTTTGGCTTCAGCTTATGTGCTGTGCCCCTTTCCACTAGTGGTCCCTGGATTTCCAAATGACGAGAGCAAACTAAGACAGAACCCAAGGTGGAGTTCTGAACAACAAAGAGGAACTCCCTGCAGGAGTTCTACTGGGTGTGCAGAGTTGGTGATAACTCAAGGCGGAGTAATTTGGCAGACTAGGTTGATATTCAAACTAAGGTTACATAGTGAAGTAAGTAGGTTTAAATACTAGAAGTCTGGAGACGAGTAACTACAGAGTAGAGACAAGTAATGCGGAGTACTAGATATGAAATATGAAACATGTATGAGACTTGAAGCAGACTGCGTAATTGTAACTAAAGGAAATAGATATGAATCAAAAGATAAATGGAAATAGATAATAGATAATCGAGATTTCAACAGAAACCCGCAAGACACATGCGGTGAACAGAGCCAGGAAGTGCGGAGTTGTATGTGAACAGTGCGGAGTTGATGATGACGTGCGGAGTTCGAGTTGTCAAGGCATGGACATGACAGTATTCCCCTCTTAGGACCGAACCCTGAGGTCCATCAGGATCGGTGATTGGTGTTGTTTACACATGGCTGAGTAGGGATATATATGATGGGTGGTGGTTGGTGCTTTTCAAGTAACATTTTCCCATCTTGTGCTAAACTCATTACTGCAATGTCTTCCTCTCAACATCCCGCCTCTAATGTCCCAAATTAGCGGCGATTGCGGAGAAGAAGAAGGCAGCGGACAAGGCTAAGAGGAAAGCAGAGGAGGAGAGGCTAGCACGGGAGGAGGCCGAGCATAAGAAGGCCAAAGTGGATAAAGCAGAGAGAGAGCACCGCGAGAAGGAGGCTGCGGATATGGACATGGACGAGGACAAGGATGAGGAGGAGCTCGCAGAGGTCGTGAGTGACCCACATTGAGTGAGTGTTTTCCATTCGGTGTAGTGTTTTACTAATGCGGAAAACTTAGTACTCTTGTTTTGCGGACGGGTTCAACTATGCAAGTGGGACTTGGTGGGAAATGGATGAAGTCCATCCTTGCTTGAAGTGTGCGCACAACGGCACTATCTGTTGGCGCAGGGTTATCGGACTTCACAAGCACAACTTGTGCTTGCGATGCTTTGATAAGAAGTGGCCATGTTTTGAAGAGCCGGTAACCTGAATCCCAAATAAGCGACAGCGGGTGCAGGTGGACTCCGATAGTGAGGAAGAGGTAGGCCCGTCAAGGAGGGCGAGGGTAGAGAGGAGTTTGGAGAGCCAGGCTTTGCTGGCTATGATGCGGGAGACCATGGCCTTCATGCAGGAATCGACGGCCGCATTCAGAGATCTCGCTAGGGAGATGTGTGGCACGGTATGTGAGATATGTTCTGTGGTGAACCATCTGGGGCAAGATCTCCGCAATGTGCTTCAAGACCACACAGACACACAACTCCACAATGCCGAGGCACAGGAGGCGATGATGAGGGTGATGGAGTCCATCTCTTCGGAGATGTGGATCAACTGGAAGAGGGCGGAGTTGTGGAAAAAGAGGGAGAGGGAAGCTAGGGCAGCGGCTGCGCAACAAGCCGTTGAGAAGGGTGGAGAGGATGTGGAGGTAGAAGCTGAGGGTGTGGAGAACAAGGAGGATAGTATGGAGAAGGGGAGTGGAAGTTCGGAGTCAGGTGAGAAGGAGATGGAGAACGAGCAAGGGAGTGCAGAGGAGGTGGACCAGGAGGTGGAAAACAGGCGAGGGAATGCGGAGATGGTTGAGGAAGAGGTGGAGAACAATGGTAGGAAGGGTGGAGAAGTGAGGGAGGGTGGAGAAGTCGAGGAGAGCCAGACTCTCCAAGACTAATTGTAGATATGGACTTTATTTTATGTTTTCTTTTCTTGTTTGTATGTGATTTCTTGTGGGTTTGAAGTGGGATAATGTTGTAAGTTGAAATGAAGTGATATGTGGTGGAGAACGAATGGGAATGTGCAGAGAACTATGAAGTATGTATGGAGAAGGGTGGACAATGTTCAGAAAAGTGAAAATTGAAGCGAAGAAGAATAAAAGAAATCTATAATTTGTCTAGGGGACCGGGGAAATGGGGATATCTTTGATGAAAATCCTGTACCAGTTCCTGAGCATGATCTAGTTCAGTAGCAGGGAGCCAAGATTCGGATTCGTCAGTGTCCGCATATCCAAGCCAACGGACTTTGTACTGGAGTTTACAATGTTTGTATTGCCTGTCTATTTTGGACTCAAGAATCTCTTCAACTTCGTACTCGATGTCACCATCAATCTCAACAGGAGGAGGTGGACTAGTTACCCGGCCAGGGATGGTGTTTTCATGATGGGGTTCGAGCATGGAGACGTGGAAGACGGGGTGAACAGTGCACATAGAGTCAGGAAGGCGGAGAGTGAAGGAGCGAGAGCCAGCATGACCTATAATTTCATAGGGGCCTAGGAATTTCTCTGAGAGCTTCTTAGCAGGCCTAGTAGTATTAAAGAACTTTGCTTTGACAAATACTTTCTGACCAAGTTTGAAGTTTGGTGCAGGAATCCTAGTTTTGTCTGTGGAGATCTGATATTGCTTCTGAGCTTCAGCAATCTCCGCATGTAAGAACTGGTGGAGTTGATCCAGGTCTATGGCAAAGTCATGTGCTTTTGAGGATGTAATGTCGTGTTCAGAATGAATGGAAATGGAGGGGTCATAGCCCTTGTTGGCAAAGAATGGGGACACACCAGTAGTAGCACTAGGTGCATTATTGTAAGCAAACTCCGCAAGGGGTAGGAGGTTGTGCCAGTTATCCTGTTGATAATTGCAGTAAATCCGAAGGTATTGCTCAAGTGTTTGGTTGGTATGTTCGGTCTGGCCGTCACCTTCTGGATGATAACCCAAAGTGAAGTGGAGTTCCATGTTAAGGAGTTTGCCTAAAGAGCGGAAAAAGTGGGAGACAAACTTGGTACCACGGTCAGATGTAACATGTGAGGGAACTCTGTGTTTGGAGAATACATGGATGACAAATAACCGAGCAAGTTCTGCAGAGGTGATGGTGTCATGAGTGGAGATGAATATTGATTGTTTAGTGAGTCGGTCAATGACTACCAAAATGGAATCGAAACCACTGGAGCTAGGGAGTTTCTCTATGAAGTCCATTGATATTGAGTGCCAGGGTCTAACAGGAATGGGAAGCTGTTTGAGAGTGCCATAGGGTCAGTGTCGTTGAGGTTTAGAGCGCATACAAGTAACACAAGACTTGCAGAATTCCTTGACCATAGTACGGATATTTGGCCAAGTATATTCACGTCAGATAAGAGCTAGTGTCTTGTTTTGCCCAAAATGACCAGAGAGGATGTGATCATGTTTGTATTGTATGACACATAGGCGGAGATCCGCTATGTCCGGCACGTAGATTCGATTATTGAGGTGGAGAAGTCCTTGGGAATCACAAGTCCAGCGTGGTAAGGTGGGAATGGTAGGATGTGCTGTGGAGATCTGGTCATCTGCTAAGGATGCTAAGATATCCGAATGGAGTTTCTCAACATCCATAAGCAGGGCACTGCAGAGAACTGGGAATGAAAGAATAGTAGTGCGGAGTGAAGTGGTGAGTTGTTCTTGGTTGAATACCAGTTGGTAATTGTGTGGATTGACCTTGGCATAGTCGCTATTCCCCTCTTTTGGGTAGACGTCCCATCATCTGGTTAAGGAGTCGGGCTTCGTTCCTAATTTTCCTGGGCGGAAACAGATGATAAGATTAAATGAGAGAGAAACTCTGACCATCATGCTTGACGGCATGTCAAAATCTTTGTGGTAGCAAAGTATTCTAAATTCTTGTGGTCAGTGACAACATCTATAGGAAGAGCTGCACCTTCAAGATAATGACGCCAAGTTTGAAAGGTGGCAAAGATTGCTAGGAGTTCCTTATCATGGGTGTCGTAGTTTAATTCTGCTGTGGTAAATGTGCGAGAGTGGAATGCAATAGGGTGGATTTCACCAGTGGGAAGAACAATAGATAAGATAGCCGCTAGGGCATAGTCAGAAGCATCTGTTTCTATGGTGATTTGAGTGTTGGGAATCCAATGAGTGAGTATAGGAGCAGTGGTGAAAGCCTTCTTGAGAGTATTGAAAGACTTTAAACATTCTGAAGACCAGTTCCATGCAGAGTCCTTGCGTGTAAGGCGGGTAAGTGGGACAACGATGTCAGAGTAATTCCAAATGAATCGACGATAGAAATTAGCAAAACCTAAGAAAGATTGAATGTCTTTCACTTTGCGAGGTTCTGGCCATTCCTGAATAACCTTGATTTTATCTTCAGACATCTTCAAACCATCAGGGGAGAGGATATAGCCGAGGTATTCCACTTGTTCAGAGTGGAATTTGCACTTGTCTGCACGGGCATAGAGACCATGCTTGCGGAGTCGTTTGAGTACCTCGCAGACATGAGAGTGGTGTTGAGAGAGGTCATTGGAGTAAATGAGAATGTCGTCAAGGTAGACGATGATGCAGACGTCGAGTAGATCAGAGAAAATGTCATTCATGAAATGTTGGAACGCCGCAGGTGTGTTGGAGAGACCGAAGGGCATTACCATCCATTCAAAGGAGCCATAGCGAGTGCGAAAGGCAGTCTTCCATTCATCACCTTCAGTAATGCAGACTAGATGATAAGCGTGGCGGAGATCTATCTTCGTATAGAGCCGAGCCTTGCGAGGGCTATCTAAAAGGTCGGAGATCAGGGGCAAAGGGTAGTGATCCTTCTTGGTGATCTTGTTGAGACCTCGGAAGTTGTCATGTCCATGCCTTGACAACTCAAACTCTGCACGTCATCATCAACTCTGCACTGTTCACATACAACTCCGCACTTCCTGGCTCCGTTCACCACATGTGTCTTGCGGGTTTCTGTTGAAATCTCAATTAGCTATTATCTATCTCCATTTATCTTTTGATTCATATCTATTTCCTTTAGTTACAATTACACAGTCTGCTTCAAGTCTCATACATGTTTCATATTTCATATCTAGTACTCCACGTTACTTGTCTCTACTCTGTAGTTACTTGTCTCCGGACTTCTAGTATTTAAACCTACTTACTTCACTATGTAACCTTAGTTTGAATATCAACCTAGTCTGCCAAATTACTCCGCCTTGAGTTATCACCAACTCCGCACACCCAGTAGAACTCTTGCAGGGAGTTCCTCTTTATCGTTCAGAACTCCACCTTGGGTTCTGTCTTAGTTTGCTCTCGTCATTTGGAAATCCAGGGACCACTAGTGGAAAGGGGCGCAGCACATAAGCTGAAGCCAAAGTCCCTAGTTCGCCTCAAGGCAATTCCATCTCCGCACTCCGCCCTCGTCATCCGACATCTCTGCCCCTAAGTCAGCCTATCTCCGGCACAGCACTTAACAGAAGTCTACACAAAGACAAAGAGAGCCGTCCTTCTTCTGAACAAAAAGGATGGGTGCACCATGTGGAGAATTGGTAGGGCAAATGAAGCCACTAGTGAGATTTTCATCAATGAATTCACAGAGAGCGGAAAGCTCGGATTGCGAGAGGGAATAGATGGGGCTGAGAGGCAGAGAAGTACCTTCTTCAAGGTTAATCTTGAGATCATAAGGGCGGTGTGGGGCTAGTTTGTTGGCCTTGGCTTTACTGAATACATCGGCAAATTCATGGTACTCAGCAGGCACAGAGGACAGGTCAGCGGGTTCGACAGTTCCTGCAAAAAGCGTGGGAGTGGACAGATCAGATGGTTGAAGTTGGAATACTTGAGTACTTTCTAACTTGATGGCTCGTGCGAAGGCCATCGAGTTGATAAGAGAGACCGAAGGTTTTCCAAGCGGAGTATCCAGTGGTGAAGGTGGAGAAGTGTTTTCCATTGCGGGCAAGGTAGCCATACGCACAGAGATGGTCGACAAGGGCGGAGAAAGCCCTGTGGAGCGGAAAGAAATAGTTTTAGCAACCCAATCAATCAACGGATTGTGCTGGCGAAGCCAATTATATCCAAGGACCACAGAACAAGCAGAATCTAGAGGAGTTACATAGAACTCGAGGGCTAGGATTTCAC
>JASFCX010000192.1:0-17238 GCA_036937015.1 Crucibulum parvulum | reverse complement strand
TCTTCTCCCAACATCTGTTCCTGCTTAAAATCACAGCCCTCTTTCGAAAGGATGGCGGACTGACATTGATCGCAACCCCAAGGACTTGGACCGAAATCAGTATCTCAGCCTCTCCTTCAGGCAGTGTATCTGAGCGGAAACTCATTGTATTTTGGACGCTCCATTTCTACGGTTATCAAAGTCAGAACTGCCTATTTTGCAATTGCAGGCGTGGGGTCTCTTTGATTCAGCAATTCATAGGCTCAGTCAGTATCTAGTTGCTTAAAAAGCTGAGTGGGGCTCGCATGCAAGTCAAAGTCTTCGTAAACGATATCCTGATTATTCATCCAAACATCGCCACCGCGCCTCTCGCCATCTTCACCGCTTCCCACTTCCTCTTCGCTATCACCATCACTGTGGCCTACGACATCAACGACAACGACGGAAACGACAACAACGACCACGATAACGATGACTCACGAAGATAGCCAGTGTCAAAGAAAGCGATAGGGTGATAGGAATGGGATGAATCGACGCCTTCCAGCTCTTCAGGCTGCGAAAGATGATTCTCCATATAGCGCCTACACGCACACACTGCTACAACATGGGAACGTATAAGAGCATGCACAGCTAAAGGATGTAATTGGTACAATTTTTCAAAGGGAAAGGATCTTTTACAATCACTTGTGCTTTACTACTTCCAAGATCAGGTGGCTTTATGCTGATTGGAACCTGATGAATAGTTGTTTGCTCCTCAAGCGCTGGTAGCGTTGTTCCCTCCTAGTTTTCGTTTCATCTGTATACTATTGATGGTATGTAGCCTTCCCATCGAACTCCTGTGATGGATATGGCGATGAACTCTCAATTATCAGTAGCTGATATTGCGAGCGGCGATATCATTGGGAGACATCGCATATTATAGATTAACTTTTGCATTATCTTCTACCTACAAATTGGCACTCGATTCCTTAAATAAGCGCCTACAGTTTAATAATCACTGCGAGAAGCCACAACCATGCTCTCTCCCCGATCGCATTATCGACTGTTATGAGGTCGAACGACTAAAAGTCTTTATTACGATGATCTATGGATCGACGTGTTCTGCATTCTTCAGGATCCCGTGGAGGGCAAGAGCAAACGGATTGGACAAATGCGTCGTATATATCAAAATGCGTACATTACCTTAATAGCAGCTTCTGACGTGAAAGTGAGCGAAGGCTTCTTTTCTTGAGAGATGACGTTCCGTTTTTCGCCTTGCAATACGATAGAAAATTCATCTTACCACCATTTATTAGGGATTTGAAAAATATGAATACCTGCAGAGTAATTGTAGAAATACTTTCGAAAAAGTGGTAAATTGACAGAAGCCTGAGGAGGTGTATAGACATCAAAATACATTTATCAACCTCCCTATCCATTCCATATCTTTTATGAGTTTCAATCAATGGACTTTGAATGAGATGATTAACAAAGGCGACACACTGCGATTGAGTCACTGAGACATTGTACTTACAGCAGTTAAGTCAACAGAATACCGCCGCGTCCTTGAAGCCATCTTTCTCCTGCCAATTGCCTCTCATATCGCTCTGTAATCTCCCCAGTGCTTGACAGCCAATCATCGGGAGCAAAGGGTGTAAAATTCGCTTTCGTGTACTCCCAGTATTCGGGGTACCAACCTGCACAATCCCAATCAATAAGACCGGTGACTATACCATCTTTTTTAACCATTATATTCCTCGGGTAGAGATCTCCGTGAGTAAATTTAATTGCATACCACTGAGTATGTGTGTTGATCAACTTATCGCTACCCTCTATGCCTTTCAACCTGTCAAGCGAACAGCCTCGCCGAAGAAAGTGATGGAATTCATCCTGGTTAGTGAATGGCCCGAATTGGCCAAGGCCTACACGAGGAATGTCTCGGAGAGGGCCGCCATGTACAGAAGTGATAGCGCCCTCCGTTGGAGGTTTCAATGAGCGAAGCTGTGCAAGATAGTCTTTCAACTGGTCTACGACCCGGCACTTGACTATCGCAGACATCTTGTGCCACACAGACGAGAGTTGGACACCGTCTACGAGGTCCATAATGATGTACGTGATTCCATCGGAGCGCCAGGCGTACTGGACCTTTGGGACAGGGATGGAGGTGTACTTGGCAACATACGTCAGTGTCTCTGCTTCGGCTAGATCGACGTAATGTCCACATTTCAAGAAGGTGTTGAGACCTAGTCTTCTGGTTCTAGGGCCTTTATGTTTACGAAATAGAATACTGCTCATGGACAGTTGAAGTTTGAACAAAGGTGGAGGTGATGATCTTGAAGAAGAGGGGGACTGTTCATCCTGCTATTCCTGGTTACTGACATGTGGACTAAAGGCGCGAAGACGGTAAACTAACCTCTTCAGTAGTCATTGGTAGTAGCGGGTACTGTAATTGTGGGACTTATGAGCGAAAAACCTGTAGAGTGAATATATTGAACCACAAGCGAATGCGGCTGAAAACTGCCGTTTTAACAAGTGACGCCACATTGGTTGTCCGCTCCTTAAGCGCTGGTAGCTTTGTTTCTTCAAAGTCTTCATTTCATCTGTATACTACTAATGGTATGTAGCTTTCCCATCGAACTCTTGTGATGGATAATACCAATGAACCCTTAAATATCTAGCTGATATCGCGAGCGACGATATCGATGGGAGAGATTGGATATTAACTCTCATATCACCCTCTACCTACAAATTGGCTCTCGATTCGTTAAATAAATGCCCACAGTTTCATGATCACTGCGAGAAGCCACAATCATGCTGTCTCCCAGATCGCGTTATCGACTGCTCTGAGGTTGAACGACTAAAGATCTTTATTACAGATGGTATGAAGGGGACCTATGCATCATTAAGTTATATTTGGGGAGGACCACAATCATCCACGACGACGTACAATATTGGTGAGTATATAAACTATGGACTGGACATGCAAAATATTCCTAGAACTATTCACGATGCAGTGGTGGCTGTACAAAATCTAGGAATCCGCTATCTATGGATCGATGCATTCTGCATTCTTCAGGATCCCGTCGAAGACAAGAATAAACAGATTGGACAAATGCATCATATATATCAAAATGCGTACATTACCTTAATAGCAACTTCTGCCATGAAGTCAAGCGAAGGCTTCTTGCGAGATCGCCCAGCCCGAGCCCAGATGCTCATATCCCACAAGTCTATGTTCCGGTGGCAAAGTAGGCACTGTATATCTAGCTAACGAAAGGGTGGAGGGATACGATGCAAGTCTTGGTTATCACGATGAGTTGGAACCAGTGAATTCCCGAGGCTGGTGTTTTCAGGAACGTCTGCTTTCTCCTCGGTACTTCATTTATGCCTCAGATACCCTAAAATACCACTGGAAAACTTCAAACCATTCGCCATAGTTGACAAAGGTCCTCACAACCGAGCACGAGCGTCACATTTCTTATTAAAGTCTACGCGAATCCATGCGTCATGCCAACATCAAGCAAGAGATCCATGATGGCTGCTATTTGGTACGACTTTCCGCTATTCCCCCTCTCGTCTTTTATCCTCCCAATGCACCCAATTACTCAGGATGCCTTCGCCTATCTTCGCCCATCCCCATGATCCGAATCTTATACCAAAGCACAACACACTATTTCCACCTCAACCACCTGCCTCGCGCTCGCCGCGCTCTAGGCTGAAGCCTCCATCTTATCCATGTGTACCAAGCTCTCTAAACTCACGTCCTCACTCCCCACCCCCCTCCAGACCCTCTGTGCGATACTCGGTGTCAGAGCAAGCATAGTTAGGAACGAGGCCTATTTCATGATGGTTCTGGTCCTGGTGGGGCAGTGCGTAACTGTCGATAGACGTGTCAAAAGAGTAGACAGAACGAAAAAGGTAGAGAACATATGTTATCCACGTTGTCCGTTTTCACACGGGCTTGACATGCTTCTGCATCACGGTCAGGGGGGAGAAGAATAGGAACATGGTAAGGAGGCTAGAAGGGATTAGTGAGGAATAGACTGTAATCATAACCGAAGATATACCAGGACGGAATGGAGCTTTCAATGCATTTTCCAAGTGCTTGATCTGGAATTAAATGAATAAATAGATATATGCGTCGATAGGCGGCGTCCATTACGCAACGACGAAGAATAACAGACACTTGTATTAAATACATCACGTCCATCCGAACCTATCTTAGGTGGACTGCGGCGTTAAATGTAGGTTTAATGGGGACGACAGCTGGCTGCCCAAACTTAAAGCGATATCGGCAATTTCCATACGCATCTTTCTGGCGTGGCTGTCAAAGCCCTTTGCCCTCTGCCCTTGCTCCTACACTCATCGTCCTCAAACGCAACTAGTCCTTTCTCAACAGAACAAACAATGGCATCAACAGTGGTCGATGCTTTTTGCAATGCTCGAGATGTATCACTCAGTAGTACTCAACTAAACATTGTGGGCGGTAATCAGGTGGTATGTGATTAAATATCTCTGAGAATTTGAATATACAAGCTCACATGTAGCTCCATTAGAACCATCTACCACCTCCGCAGCGTGAACCACCCAAGATCATTTTAAGGCCTTGTTCCAGTGCTCTCTTCACAGGCCAGCATGTCCACCTTGACATGTTGAAGCATTATTTTAGTATTCGGAATGGAAATGGTATTACACCTCGGCGCTCCTTTCTTATTTATGGTCTAGGTGGGATGGGAAAGACTGAAATTGCTTTGAAATTTGCAGAAGATGTGTCCAGCCAGTATGTCATGATTCATTTAGTCAAAATACCATCTACTCAATAACATCTTCCTATTCTCAGATATGGATACGTGTTTTGGGTGGATGCCACTAATGAAGACACCATTACTGCCAGCTTAAAGGGCATTTCTTCTATTCCAGATGTCAAAAATGCCAATATAGATGGAACCCCTGAAGCAATTCTCTACTGGATAGCTTCTCTGTCAAATGAATGGCTTTTGATTTTTGATAATGCAGATGGAGAGCCCAAGATGGTTGAGAAATATCTGCCTTCAAACAACACAGGAGACATTATCATTACCAGCAGGAACCCAAATATGAGGTCTCTTACTAGTAACAAGAATTCCATTGAACTGGAAGGAATGAATGTGGAAGATGCTATTGCTCTGCTATTGAAAAGATCCAACTTAGAAGAAGGAATAACAGAAGCCACTCACAAAGCTGCTAAAGAAGTAGTCACAACACTATTTTGTCTTCCTCTTGCTGTTGATCAGGCAGGGGCATTTATCACATCTGGCTTATGCAGCATACATGAGTATCTTGGGCTCTATTTAGAAAAAAGAAAAGAGCTTATGGATCATCCATCTTTCAGAGGTGCTTCTAAATATGAAAGGACTGTTTATGGAACTTGGGAGCTTTCATATGAAAAGATTGAATCAAGAGCAAAAGATGAATCAAATCCAAGGGAAGCTCACGTTGCACAAATAGCCATCTTAATCCATCAAGTTATGGCATTTTTCCATCATGAAAATATTATGGAAGATATTTTTTCTAGGGCAGCTAAACACTATATTGAAAGAGTTTTAAGAAAAAAAGCCAGTAAAAAACTTCCATTGGCAGTTTTTATTTTCTTCTTTAGAGCTGTGTTTCTTTTTTTCTTTAGAGCTCTTAAATTATATATTCCAAGAGGTTTAAGAAAGGAAGCTAGTGAAAGACCTCCATTAGCTGTTCTGCATTTAAATGAAAAACAGCTGCACATTACAAATGGCAAATGGAATAAATTAATATTCCGGTCTGGTATCCAAGTTTTGGTGTCATACTCCTTGATCAAAAAAGGATCATTAAATGCTATATATCATATGCACCCAATGGTCCATTCATGGTGTCAGGACAGAATGACCAAATATGAGAAAGAAAAGGCATGTTTCTTGGCAATGTCCATGCTTGGATGTTCTGTGACAATGAAGTCTAATGATATATCAGATTATATATTTCATTATGCACTTGTCACACATATCAAGATGAATCAATTGTGTACTTCTGACATATTCAAAACAAATCCATATTATGATGACATATATGAGTGCTTTGCTTATGTGCTTTATCACAATGGAAACTGGACTGAAGCAGAGATGCTGCAAGTTGAAGTAATGGAGAAAAGACAGCAGCTGCTAGGTCCAGCTCATCCA
The DNA here is from genome assembly GCA_036937015.1 of Crucibulum parvulum. Classification (NCBI taxonomy): domain Eukaryota; kingdom Fungi; phylum Basidiomycota; class Agaricomycetes; order Agaricales; family Nidulariaceae; genus Crucibulum; species Crucibulum parvulum. Next base: position 11,092 of record JASFCX010000192.1, on the reverse strand, counting down.
GATACATTAACAAGTATGGCACATCTGGCTGCAACATATAGGAATCAAGGCAAATGGAGTGAGGCAGTGAAATTGCAAGTTGAAGTGATGGAGAAGTCACAGCAGTTGCTAGGTCTAGCTTATCCAGATACATTAAAAAGGATAGGAAGCCTGGCTTTGACATACTGGAATCAAGGCAAATGGACTGAAGCAGAGAAATTGCAAGTTGAAGTAATGGAGAAATCACACCAGGTGCTAGGTCCAGCTCATCCAGATACATTAACAAGTATGGCACATTTGGCTGCAACATATAGAAATCAAGGCAAATGGAGTGAGGCAGAGAAATTGCAAGTTGAAGTGATGAAGAAATCACAGCAGTTGCTAGGTCTAGCTCATCCAGATACATTAACAAGTATGGCAAATCTGGCTGCAACATATAGGAATCAAGGTAAATGGAGTATAGCAGAGAAATTGCAAGTTGAAGTGATGGAGAAATCACAGCAGTTGCTAGGTCTAGCTCATCCAGATACATTAAGAAGGATAGGAAGCCTGGCTTTGACATACTGGAATCAAGGCAAATGGACTGAGGCAGAGAAATTGCAAGTTGAAGTAATGGAGAAATCCCACCAGATGCTAGGTCCAGCTCATCCAGATACATTAACAAGCATGGCAAATCTGGCTGCAACATACATAAGTCAAGGCAAATGGAGTGAGGCAGAGAAATTGCAAGTTGAAGTAATGGAGAAATCACAGCAGTTGCTAGGTCTAGCTCATCCAGATACATTAACAAGTATGGCACATCTGGCTGCAACATATAGGAATCAAGGTAAATGGAGTATAGCAGAGAAATTGCAAGTTGAAGTGATGGAGGAATCACAGCAGTTGCTAGGTCCAGCTCATCCAGATACATTAAGAAGGATAGGAAGTCTGGCTTTGACATACTGGAATCAAGGAAAATGGACTGAGGCAGAGATGCTGCAAGTTGAAGTAATGGAGAAATCACACCAGGTGCTAGGTCCAGCTCATTCAGATACATTAACAAGTATGGCAAATCTGGCTGCAACATACATAAGTCAAGGCAAATGGACTGAGGCGGAGAAATTGCAAGTTGAAGCAATGGAGAAAAGACAGCAGCTGCTAGGTCCAGCTCATCCAGATTCATTAAGAAGCATAGGAAGTCTGGCTGTGACATATTGGAATCAAGGCAAATGGGCTGAGGCAGAGAAATTTCAAATTGAAGTAATGGAGAAATCACAGCAGCTGCTAGGTCCAGCTCATCCAGATACATTAACAAGTATGGCAAATCTAGCTGTGACATGCTGGAATCAAAGTAAATGGGCTGAGGCAGAGAAATTGCAAGTTGAAGTAATGGAGAAAAGACAGCAGCTGCTAGGTCCAGCTCATCCAGATACATTAACAAGCATGGCAAATCTAGCTGTGACATACTGGAATCAATGCAAATGGACTAAAGTACAGAAATTGCAAGTTGAAGTAATGGAGAAATCACAGCAGCTGCTAGGTTCAGCTCATCCAGATACATTAACAAGCATAGCACATCTAGCTGCAACATACATAAATCAAGGCAAATGGGCTGAGGCAGAGAAATTGCAAGTTGAAGTAATGGAGAAAAGACAGCAGCTGCTAGGTCCAGCTCATCCAGATACATTAAGAAGCATAGCAAATCTGGCTGTGACATACTGGAATCAAAGCAAATGGGCTGGAGCAGAGAAATTGCAAGTTGAAGTAATGGAGAAATCACAGCAGCTGCTAGGTCCAGCTCATCCAGATACATTAACAAGTATGGGAAGTCTGGCTGTGACATACTGGAATCAAGGCAAATGGACTGAAGTAGAGAAATTACAAGTTGAAGTAATGGAGAAATCACAGCAACTGCTAGGTTCAGCTCATCCAGATACATTAAGAAGCATGGGAAATATGGCTGTGACATACTGGAATCAAGGCAAATGGAGTGAGGCAGAGAAATTGCAAGTTGAAGTAATGGAGAAATCACAGCAACTGTTAGGTCCAGCTCATTTAGATACATTAAAAAGCATGGCACATCTGGCTGCAACATACATAAATCAAGGCAAATGGACTGAGGCAGAGAAATTGCAAGTTGAAGTAATGGAGAAAAGACAGCAGCTGCTAGGTCTAGTTCATCTAGATACAATAACAAGCATGGCACATCTGACTGTAACATATGTAAATCAAGGAAAATGGGCTGAGGCAGAGAAATTGCAAGTTGAAGTAATGGAGAAAAGACAGCAGCTGCTAGGTCCAGCTCATCCAGATACATTAAGAAGCATGGCAAATCTGGCTGTGATATACTGGAATCAAGGCAAATGGACTGAGGCAGAGAAATTGGAAATTGAAGTAAGGGAGAAAGACAGCATACATGACTAAAATAATATCTCATATTATGGAGATCATTTATATATATGGTGTTGCTAATCCCATAAAATTAGCTAAGAATTGCACCCGCAAAGTGCAAAATACTGTTCCCACCCTAAGTCTTTTTACAAACTGCTGATATCTGTTTATGATTGACATCATGAAGAGCATTAAATGAAAATGTTTGTATATATTTGCAAGGCCACATCATTTCTGGCATGTCCCAATTAATATTGTCTTAATCATGTACAGTTGATGTCACATCTGGAAACTTCTACCACACATATCACACATCTTCCACAATTTTCTAGTTCTAACAATAACCATTTCCTTTCTTGTAGGATATATCTTAGATATTGTTTCTATGACATTTATCCTTAGTTTTAACCATTATTTTCCATTACCTGACATTTCTCCCACATTATTACACATATTATCCTAATTCCTTTATTATATCTTCATGTTGACATTGTGTCTTATATCTCATATCTTGTTTCCAATCCCTGTATATATGAGTGATCAATTTAGTGTGTATAAATACTTCAGTTTGTACTACTATGATCTTTAGCTTGAATATTATATGTTCTGATTTACTTTGACTTCTTATGCACTTCTTCCACCTCTATCTGCCTCATAGTATTAGGCCTTGTGCCTTTGCTACAACTCTGACTCCATGTTATCTGACCACCTTAACAAATCCAGGACACCCAAATAGATTGCAAAGGGTACAGCACATAAGCTGAAGCCAAGTCCATCCAATCTTTTCCCTACCCCTTCTGACATCTCCCCAGACACCCCTAGTCCATCCCACTCCATAACAGTTGACTACCAAAGCCATCCAAAAATAACATCATGCAGCACATCAGGAATCTCCAGAAAATATATTTCCATTTTAGTATGTCCCTGCAATTAATATCATATGGCAACCAGATCAAGAATTTGATATCTTAAATGCTATTTTACACCATCAAAGACTGTCTTGTCTCCATGAGCTGGCTTCATATTATGTTCATCATGGTCTCCAGTGAGTACACTTATTTTATGTAGTGAATGATATTCACCCAGCACTTGTTTGCATGTCATGTCATCAATGGCTTATGATGTCTTTCAGAATCCAGATATGGCCAAGAGCACATGCTATTTCTGACTTCAATGAAATCATGAAGGCACATCATTATGTATACATGCCCATCTTTATATTAATTACAGAGTAATAAATAAATAGAAACTGATGTGTATGTAAGCATCAGTAAAAACAAAAGTGCAGTGTATTTAGCCATACATCTAGTGACATTCCCATCATGGTCAGATTTTTGGTCCATTGGCTTGGCTGTTCAGCTTTCTAATCATTCTGTTCAATATCAGTCCAGCTATATTCAAGTGTTTCTACACACATTCATATCTTAGTATTATAATTTGAAATTTATGAGCATATTTTTGACTGTGTGAGTTTGCTCAAACTGCTGTTTGCTTGAAGTTGTTCAATTGAAGTTATTATCATAACCATCACTACTACCCATGGACTCTTCCTGATTCCTGTCTTCCTCATCCTCATGTCCCACCTGGTACTAGCACTAGTATGCATACTACCCTTCTAATTAGAGGGAAAAGTACACATACTATCCTTTAAGCTAGAAGGACACAGTATGCATACTATCCTCTAAGTTAGAAGGACCTAGTATACATACTACCTTTCTAATTAGAAGGGGGTTAAATCTTACTAATCTACAGTTGCTCCATACAGAAATCAAAAAATAATGAAATTTATTTATAAATAATTACAGCCTGTTGTAACTACATGTTGAATAAGTAATTAATAGTATATATTACTTATTTGGGGCATCAGTATCAATGGCTGCTCACATTGAAGGGGTGGGGGAGGTGGTACTTACATTGAAGGAGGTAGGGATGCAGGGTGCCATGCTCAGCTGAAGGAGACAGGACAGGGGATTCCATGCTCATGCTGAAGGAGACAGGACAGGGGATTCCATGCTCATGCTGAAGGAGACAGGACAGGGGATTCCATACTTGTGCTGAAGGTGGAAGCAGGGGGTGTTGGAATTGGGGTGTGGGGGATGCAGTACTCACATTGAAGATGGAGGTGGGGGATGAGGATGCTATGCTCATGTTGAAGGGGGAGATGGGGGGTGCTGTGCTCAGCTTGAATATAGAGGTAGTGGGAGATGCTGTGCTTATGTTGAAAGAGGTGGTGGGTGTGGGATGCCACACTTAGGTTGAAGGAGAAAGTGGAGGTGAAAGGTGCTGCACTCAGGCTGAATGTTAAGTGCTGTGCTGGAGAAAGGCTGACTTAAGGGAGAAGATGTCAGATAACAAGGGCAGAGTGCAGAGGTAAATTGCCTTGAGATGAAATAGGGACTTTGGCTTCAGCTTATGTGCTGTGCCCCTTTCCACTAGTGATCCCTAGATTTCTGAAGGATGAGAGTGAACTAAGACAGAACTTAAGGTGGAGTTCTGAATGATGGAAGGAACTCCCTGCAGGAGTTCTACAGAAGAGTGCAGAGTTGGTGAGAACTCAAGGCAGAGTGGTTTAGCAGACTAAGTTGATATTTGAACTGAGGTTACATAGTGAAGTAAGTAAGTTTAAATACTAGAAGTCTGGAGACAAGTAACTGTGGAGTAGAGATGAGTAACACAGAGTACTAGGTATGAAATATGAAATGTGTATGAGACTTGAAATGAACTGCACAATTGTAACTAAAGGAAATAGATATAAATCAAAAGATAAAAGGAAATAGATAATAGATAATCAAGATCTAACTAGAAGTCCATGAGGAATGTGTGGTTAACAGAGTCAGGGAGTGCAGAGTTGATGATAATGTGTGGAGTTTGAGTTACCAAGGCATGAATGTAACACTGAAGGAGAAAGTGGAGGTGGAGGGTGCCACACTTTAGTTGAAGGAGATGGGGACAAAAGATGCCACACTCATATTGAAGGAGGTGGGGGAAGGGGGTGCTGCACTCAGGTTGAAGGAGGTGAAGGCACAAGGTGCCATGTTTGCATTGAAGGAGGTAGTTACAGAGATTATTGTCCACACTTGCAGGAATGGCAGAGGAAGGGGTGATGGGCGAGTAAGAGCAACAATAAAGAGCATTAACAGTGAAACCCATCAATATGCTACTTGTGCCCACAAAAAGTAACTGGAAGCATGTGATCAGCTGCATCTAAACACCTCTTCTCCTTGACAAAAATTGTAAATTACAGAACAAGTATGTAACCTCAATGGCCCAAATTTGAACAAAATAGATATATTATGAATAGAGTATATAATATGTACTTAGTAGCATGTATGACCACCATTTGTATCCAAAACTGCCTGAACTCTCTCACCCATGCTTTTTATATACTTGTCTATATTCACAACTGGCAATGACTTCCACACAGCTTTGACTGCTGCTATAAGTTGCTCTATAGTTGTTGGAGGATGAGGAAGAGCACATATGACCTGTTTTAGCTCATGCCAAACAGGTTCAATGGGATTAACATCAGGGAAGTTTGGGGGGGTGATCCATGACAGGAATGCCATTGCTTGAGAGCCACTTGAGAGTGGTTTTGCTGTGATGACTTGGTGTGCCATCTTGTTGGAACATGGGTGCTCAATGAGCCTGTTTCAGCTGCGCAAAAAATAGCTTGAGATGAGGCTCAAGAACTTGCAAAATATAGTGCTCTGTGTTCATCCCACCACCTTTCCCACCCAGATATTCCAGAACCACCAGCAGCCCCTTCTTCCCTTTAACAATACATGCCCAAACCATAACATGGACCAAAGACTGCTGAAAAGTTGGCACAAGGCAGTTTTTGTCATATTCTTCATCAGGGCATCTTGTAATGTAGACTCTTCCACAGTTGTCACCAAGGTAGATATAACACTCATCTGACCAGATTAGTTTCCACCAATCTTGTGATGAAAAATGCTGATATTTCTGAGCCCACTGAAGTTGTTTGGCCTTCTGAGTCAGAGTAAGGTATGGCACCTTGCAAGCAACACATCTGTGGTATCCTTTGTCTGCTAGAATGTTGTGAACTGAAGAACCACTGATTTCATCACCAATGGAATTGGCAATTGCCTGAAATGGTTTTCACTGCTCTTTTACTGCTGTCTGAACAACCAGATGTTTGGTTCAAGAGGAAATTTTGTTAGGATGGCCACTTCAAGGTCAGTTTTTGGGCACAAGTATCCAGCAAGTTCCAGTGAGCATGTGATCTGCCTTCTAACCAATCAGAATCACCCACAAATCTTGTTGACAGTTGGACATTAGACAATGTTTAACCTTGCTCTTCACCATCAACATCCCTTCCTTGTTCAAGCTCTCTTTCTATTGCCCACAACAAAGTAGGCCTTTACTAATTTATATTTTACAGGCCTCATTTCACCATGTGCCCCTCCTTGCTACTAGAGATGTGGACTGGTATCTTGCTCACCCATCAACTCTACCTCTGCCATCACTACAAATGTAGACAACATCTTCTACAACCACCTCCTTCAATGTGAATGTGGCACCCCATGCCCCCACCTCCTTCAACATGAGTGCAACACCCCCTTCCTGTACATTCTCCTTCAATGCAAGTTGGATAGCCAGAACTTCAAAACTGCCTAAAGTGCCTTGTACATTACTACTAAATGGTCTTTCACATTACCCCTAAGAGGTCCTTTGCATTACCACCAAGAGTTCCTTTGCATTTACTGCAAACCATCCTTCACATTTAAAAACATACATACACTCACCTGTAATACAATATCTAAGCTGCCAAAATTCAGCTACTGACCTCTATAATCTCTGAGTTGCAGAAATTCAGCTACTCACTCTAATCTCTGAGTTGTAGAAATTTTGCTACTCAGTTCTATAATATCTGAGTTGCAGAATTCCTGCTACTCAGTTCTATAATATCTGAGTTGCAGAATTCCTGCTACTCAACTCCCTATTATCTAAGTCACAGACATACAGCTACTAAACTTTATAATCTCTTGGTTGCAGCAATCCAGCTACTTACCTGGGGCAGCCAGGACTTGAAAAACTCACTAATTGCCTTGTACATTATGGCCAAAATGTCCTTTGCATTACCACTAAGGGGCCCTTGTAGATCTGAGGTAAAGGTTCTTTGCATTTACTCTAAACCATCCTTTGTATTTCAAATATACATACATGCTGCAGTGTAGTATCTGAGTTGCTGGAATTTAGCTACTCAGTTTAATAATATTTATGGATAATGTATGGGTAGCAGAAATACAACTACTCAGCTATGGAATATGTGAGCACCAGAAATTTAACTACTCAGTTGGATAATATTTGAGTAGCAGGAATTTAGCTACCCAGTTGAACAATATTTACTCAGCTGGAAATTGTCTGAGTAGCAGGAATCCAGCTTGGACAATATTTGAGTAGCAGGAATTTAGCTACTTGGTTGGATAATATTTGAGTAGCAGGAATTCAGCTACTCAGTTGGATAATTTTTGAGTAGGAGGAATTCAGTTACCCAGTTGAACAATATTTACTCAGCTGGAAATTGTCTGAGTAGCAGAAATCTAGCTATTTAGCTGGATAATATTTGAGTAGCAGTAATCCAACTACTCAGCTATAGAATATTTCAATAGCCAGAACTCAGCTACTCAGTTTAATCATATTTGAGTAGCAGAAATACAGTTGCTTAGATATAGAATGTCTTAGTAGCAGCATTCAGCTACTGAGCTAGGGAATTTAAAGTAGTAGGTACCTTGCTATTCAGGCATGCAATATTTTGCTAACAGGGCATTTCCAAATACTCTGCTGCATCATATTTAACTTCTAAGGATCTGCTACTCTCTCAGATAACATTCAAGTCACATAACTCCTGGTCCTTGGTTGAAGAATACATTAGTTGTCAGGATAATTAATATTATATGCTGTACAGCATACAGCATACATCATTACAGCTATCAAAATGCCTGTACTACACCATCTCCTTGCCAAAATATTGACTCATCATATTAATGTAATATGTTAACCAGTGTAACTTCATACAGTACTGTTCACAATCCTGCTGTTAGGACATCCAACACCAGGTAGTGATCACCAGGGGTCAACCCTGGGTTTCTGATCAGTAACCTTTACCCCACCCCAGAAAAACCCCTACCCTTATGAAGGGTATGGGTTGGGTATGGTTCTTATGGCAGGTAACCAGGGTTTACAGGTACATGGGTAATTACATGGCTTTTAACAGGTCAGATGGATTTTGGTAATAAATTTTTTCATATGACTTAAATGTAATAAATATTAATTTAACCATCTATTTTAATACCATCCCAGCCTTCTTTTAACTCTATATCATTGTCTCCATCAATGGGATCATTAGTGCAAGTAACCTTCATAACATCTTGATCCTTGACAAGACCAGCAAGACTCCAGTGATTCAGGCAGAGGAGGGCCCATGCAGTTTGAGCTGATAGTCAATTACAAAGGTGGGATAAAAGAAAATAATAAATGAGTGATAACATACCTGGAATAGATAAGTAATCAAGGGCCATGTGCAATAAACAGGGGTACAGGGTGGTGCAAGCTTGCCACCATGCCATTGCATCTACCACACCCTTCTCCACATCTGTGGCAAGATAACAATCAAGTTCATCATCAAAGGGGAGAGTTGATGCTGATGATAGTGATGGAAGTGTGTTGAATATGTTGGGCTCATAATTAGCACCAGTTGTCTAATGATACCATGTTTAGTGACATTCAACAAAGCAGAATAATGAATAAATGATGTTACTCACTTTATAAGAGGAACCAGAGCTTGGTTTGGCAAGCATCTTAATGTGTTTGTTGTTATCTGGGACTTCAATGTTAGCATATGATCTCTCAAACTCATCTCACACAATTTGTTTGGCTGTCTCAACCCAAACCTTCTCCCATTTATGATCATGGAAGTACTGGAGCTTATAGCATGGGTGAAGAACTAAAGAGAGCATCAGAGGATTATTAAGTATAAGGACAGCTACATACAGATAGCAATGCAGTAAGTCTCCAAAAAATCTGTCTTATTGTAGTATCTATTCAATGTTTTCTTGGAAAGTGAACAAGCAGCACAAATGGATGGAAGAAGGGCTGTCAAGTTGAGTGTCTGATCAGTCAGAAGGTCATCTATATGATCCATAGCAGGTATGACTGTTAGGAGTTGAGGTGTTCCACAAGAAAAGAAGAGTGTTGTTGTCAAGCAAGCAAAATGTTGCTTTTGAGAATCACAGCAGTGTTGTTATTTGTGCTATCCCAAGTAAGTTTGGGGGAAAAGTGAATGTTGCAATTCTATACAAATCAACCCAAAAGGCAGTATGAGTTTGTAGAGCTGGGGGGGTAGAGATCTGGTGATGAGGTATATGAACCTTAGATATAATGTGGGGACTGGATTGGCTGCTGGTAGAAGTAGTATCAGACTACTAATACCTGGATAAAATGGACTTGATGTGAAGCTTATCAGAAGCTTATACTAAATGTACTGAACTTTAACTTGACTTGGTGTGCTGAACTTGACTTGGTGCACTGAACTTGACTTGATGTTACTGAACTTAACTTGATGTTAATAAACTTGTAACCTACAGAAGGTTAGTAATATGAATGGAAGTGATGTGGAAGTACCCTGTCAGTAGGCTGAGGGCAAATGAGGCTTATAAACATGTTGTCAATAAGAGAGTAAAAAAAGAGTATTCAATTAGAAGCAGTGACTATACTACTGACCAATGAATTGGGAAGATGGTTGGAAACTCCTTAGTAGCAGTTCTACTAGTCTGAATTGCTTCACTGTCAATTCCAGATATAAGGTATTACATTTACCTTAAAGGTGAGACACTGGAAAAACCCCCAAATTATGATCCTTATATACTACTTATGGAACCTGATTACATAAAGAGGTCCCACCTAATTTGAGTCATCATGTACAAGAATGAGTCCCATGTTTGTGACTAGTGTTAAGTCCAAATGATTCATAATTATATAGAAAGGTAAAAAGGAGTCATAAAATGAGTCATATAGACTTAAGTGGTCTTATAAAGAATCAAACTGAGTTGTAAGTAGTCACTCAAAATGATTCAGAGTGATCCATAAGACATAAAATGAGTCATAAGACATAAGAAAAGTCATAGAGCATAAAAGGGAATCATAAAGCATAGAAGAGAGTTATAAAACATAAAAAAGGAATCATAAAGCATAGAAGGGAGTCATAGAGCAGTCATATTACAAATAAAAGAGTCATAAAGCATAAGTCATAAGGGAAAGCATAGGTATGAATTATAAGCATAAAGGGAAAAGCATAGGGGTATATGGAGGCATAAGCATAATTGATTCTGTGAGAATTGGTAATCATAAATAGAGATCAGGGGATAATCTAATCTTATCTGTCACATGATTTGGATGTATGCATTTTGTCCCAAGTTCTCACACAATTCCTGAGGAGACAGAATAATGTCTTTGCTCAAAACATTTTGAATGTATGACATTGTGTGTTTATAAACCTGTCAAAGCACAATGTAATGGTGATAGCAGTACTCAGTGTCAGCTGAGATGAAATACATACCTTGAGAACCTCTGTAAGCTGTCAAACAATCTCCCTCTCTTGGTCATTGAGTTCATATGCCCATAGTCCAGATTTCTTCTCTGCAGCCTGTTGGAATATAAATTGTAATTCAATTGATAAATTCCATATTCTTAATTAGTATTAAATCTATGCCACAAGTATGTA
>JASFCX010000191.1:0-17239 GCA_036937015.1 Crucibulum parvulum | reverse complement strand
GACAGCGGCCTCACCGATCTCGCTAAGCGATACAACGCTACCCTCGAAGCCATCGCGCTTCAAACACGACACATCATCGACGAGATGAACATTAAAGGCCACAGCATTACTTCGATCTACATGAGCGGTGGACAAGCGAAGAACGTCGCCTTGATGCAACTCTTCGCCAATACCTGTGGCATGCCCGTGGTACTCCCTTTCGAGCACTCAGGTGCTGTCGTGCTCGGTGCAGCCATGCTGGGGCGATTCGCTGCTGAAGCCAGTGCCAAAGGCATAAAGGGGATGGACGGCGAGCAGCAGGGAGAGGCGTTATGGAACATCATGGTTGAGATGACCCCTCCCGGGACGGTCGTTCCCCCGAAGGCGACGGAGAAGGAGAAGAGGCTTCTGGAGGCGAAGTATAAGATCTTCAGAGAGCAGATTGAAATTCAGACGAGGTGGAGGATGGAGATGGAAGAAGCAGCGAAGTAGAAGGAACTTGGAAGGAAATGGATCAAACAAGAATTATTTCTCATACATGGACTATGTTAGTAGACGTTCCCTGGAAACTGTACAATGAAGAAAGCATATTTCGTCCACTCTGCGCGTGCTGCCGTGCCAACATCAGCGACGTCACCAAGTTCCAACACGCATGTTAGAAGCAACTCTCGGTATCTATATGTATTTATTGCAGAGGATCCTGACGTTGGAATGTTCGTCGCGTTGTCGTTACAAGCAGTCAGTACTTCTGTCATCTCACCCCCTTGCTTGCAAATATAATGAGGTGGCTTTCGACTTCTATCAGGCGCGTATACCCACCATGAATTTCGTTCTCAGGATTGATCTTTTGAAGCTCCCACTTTCGCTCGTGATATCCGACTATGACGTTCGAGCTCTCAGATTGCCACCCTGACACTCCTTAACATACCGAGCAGTGAATAGACACTCCGACTAATGGGAAAGTGTGCCAAGATACATTCAGATATTGAGTCCAGCATGGGAAGCGATTAAAGCGGTTTCAATCTGTCTTGTGAGTCGCAAGTTTCTCTCTGGCTTTCAGTCTCTTTAATGGAAGCACTTATCATTTCAGCTGCGTAGCAGAACTACATGTACCTCAGACGCTGGTATTAACTTTCCTTTTGATGGGAGATGGTGCGAGTATTCGTGTAAACAGGTTCTTTAGTGCATTGTCACGAAACACCACATTACAGCCTAAGAGAGCATCTCGAAGACATCTGTACAAACTACTAGTAGCTGGGTATGTCAACCTCATTCAGAGAATCCCCAATACTCCGTCAACATACGAGCACTGGCCCTCAACCCTTCCTCGTCCTTGAACGGGATCTCGTCGATCAACATCTGCGAAATCCGAAAGACCGTCTTCTGCAGCTCATTATTCGCATCTGCTGGAATGGTCGCTTTCACTTTCCATATATACCTCAACACCGCTGCAAGGTCTTTCAAATCCTATACCTTCGTGAGCTCCCGCCCATGGTAAGAAGCGGAACGTCCATACCTGTTTGCTTATAGCACGCTTTCCTTTAAGTAAGGTTTGCAGTGAGATGATCCATGTATCCCACTCCTGTGCTGCGCCTTCTTGCTTGAGTATTGCCTCACCTACAGTTGGGCTAAGAACGACTCTGGACCGCTTTCTAGGACTCGGAGATTCATGCAGCCCCAATTCGTCTTCGTCGTACGCTGCATCTTCATCGCCGATGACTGTACTCCTGTGCAGCGTACGTTTCTTGCTTGCATCAGGAGTATATCTTCGCAGTAGTACATGGTCTAAACGGCCAGGCCGGGAACCCCTTGATGTAGAGAGAAGATTCATCTCATCTTCTGAAGGATTGCGAGACGACACGCTTGTCGGAGGCAGGCTAGCATCACTGCCATGGATGGAAGGCTCAATGAAGTCTGGCTGCAGTCGGTTGTGAGTGACTCTGTTCTCGACAATCACTGAGCTGGCCTTACCTCGTCTAAGTCAACCAATTTGTTCAGTGGCCCAAACAGGCTGTCTCGCGATTCCAGATACCTCTGCGTTGGGTGTTTCGTCTGCACTGCATACCCAACAATGGATTGTGTTCCTTCTTTTATCGGCCATTTATTCTTCCTTTCTTCAGCGGCATGCAGCAAGAATCGCGCATTCATGCGGGTCGGTTCATGTCGTGCTTCATTCAGCATCACACTCTGTCTCTGATAGGTAATAGGCGCCACGCCTACTTCGAACCATTCATCTAGCTTATGCTGTGGTGCTCTATATGCTCGAGTCACCTTTGACTCTGGTGGAGACCGCAATATCTTGGTTGGGATTTTGGCATGCTGCAGATATCGCTGATGGCGTGTTGACTTCACTGATACTGCTGAGAGCAACTCGAGATTGAGGTGTGACAATGGTGAGGCTGCAGATGAGACAGGCACATTGTATGTCCCGTTAATGCCAGGGACAGGAAAAGGAGGGTCATTCTGTGCTGGTGAATGTCGCGCAGATCCATCATCCTCTGACTTATCTTCTGTAAAATACTCGGTCTTGGTCATAATACTGGTATGTGATTCTTGCCGTCTAGTGCTACCCCCAGCTCTGAAAGTTCTTTGGAGGACATGAGGTGATTTTAATGCTTCTTGTGTCTGGTGTATTGGCAGGTTCGTTTTGTTGGTAATGATATTTGTGGACCTTTTTACATTTCTTTGCACTGCAGATGAAGGTCCAGTGATAAAAACACCAAGAAAAGTTTGTTTGAGTTCGGCAAGAGTATGTTTTGAACCAGGCTGTGTGGTATCAGATGATTGGCTGACTGGTGCCAATCTTGATGTGCCATGAGTATGCTGGGATATATGATCTATTGTCTCATCTATTGACTTATATTTCATGTTTTCCCCTAGTAGTGGACCTGTCATATAATGCTTCTGAAGGAACAACCAGAAAAAATACCTTTATGAGGACTAGAATGAGCTGCTGATGTTTTGTTCATTGTTGATGAAAGATATATAATTATAGTTTATGAAGGGCCTGGAAAAGTAGGTGCTCATCAGTTTCAATGATACTACTAGTAGGACTTTTGATGGTGATGAGTGGAACTGCACTGATTCTAAGTCTGCTTTGTAATGAGCATATAGCCAATACAAAAGATGATGGAAACCATCATCAGCATTGTGCTGGATGGGGGATCTATCACTGATCAGTCTCTGTGCTGTATGCAGTACAAGCCACTGGCCAACCAAAACCCCATATAACTACCAGCAGACTTGAATCTCAGATTCAGATGCAGATTCGGATGCAGGTCCATATGCTATCACTTTTTTTTGCAAAAGAATTCACTTACCCAGAAGCTGGGGAATAGGGAGATATTGATATGTTGATGCAATTGGTAAACAGGAAAGGATCAGAAGGATTGTAATACAGTAAGCCCATATATGCACATGTATGTGTCAATATTTATGTGAGTTGATGTTTGTATGTATTATTCATTATTTTTACCAATATCCTAAAATTGCATGAATTGTCCTTTGCTCTTGATTGTTGCCAGTACTGTATCATTTTGATCAAGTGTTTAATAATGTATAATAATGGCCTGTGAATTTAATATATTTAGAAAACATGATGGGTAATGGGTCTCAAAAATAGTCAACTTGAGCTATTTTTAGGTATTTCCCATCAATAACAGCCAAAAAAGGGAATTTGGACCCTAGCAAACACTTTAAAAAAAAAACAGCAAACTGTATAACATGTAACACCTCATAGACATGTTACATGCTGGAACTTCACATCAACCTTCCACCCTTCTGACACACCTTCCATTTTAAGATAGATGCCAGTAAAATCTGGCACCCCTTACATAATCAAAACTGCACTGTCAATGGTGATGACATCTACTCCAACACATCACTCATAAATGTTATTGCAAGCCCTAAGAAGCATTCAGATATTTTCAAGCTACAGTCCTCTGGATTTTTTTTTTTTGAAATAAAATTCCATTTGAGTGACTAGATATAAAAATTTATTTTTTGCCACAAATGCATTTAATATGAAGTTAGATTCTTGAGCAGACAACATTTAGTGTGCTTACATTATATGGTTTAAGGTGTCCTAGAGTCCCATGAGTGGCTTGGCACTTACAAAGCAAATTATATAACAGTGCTTGTCACCTATCTTAGGACTATGTCACATCCTGAAACTTTGTGCCTACCTTCTGTCCTTCTGACTTTCCTTCCAACACTCCTCCATTCTATCCTTTGATATAATCACCATTTTTTCTTATTCATATGTATGTTTCATTACTATGGTTTTCTTAAAAATGATTTTAGTCTTGCATAGCTTTTTCATATCACCCCTTCTGACATTCTGCTTCACTCATTCCAATACAGCTAATTTATTAGCTCCTATAATACAATTATCACAGCCTCCTACATCACACCACCATTCTGTTCTCCATTTATCCATAGTTACCTTCTGTAGTATAAATACCTTCTTCTTGTAACCTCTGCTCCTCAGTTCAAATATTAAAGTTAAACCTACTCTGCTTACTTTCTACCTCACCCTTGTTATTAAGACTTACATCTATTAACAATTCTGACTCCCTGACTTGCTTCTGACTCCTCATTCCAACTTCTTTCAAATACTAGGATACTGAATAGATTGCAAAGGGTATAGCACATAAGCTGAAGCCAACATCTATACAATCCATCTTCTGCCCTCTTCCAATAACCCTCCACTACCTTCTGACCCTTTTTGCAACTTGACAGACTATCTGGTTGCTGATGCTGCATGAGCAACAAATATGGTCACAGATATAGGCCAATGTCTATGCTCATGCTTGCAAAAATGTGAAAGAAGATGGCAAGAGTTGAATATACATTCAGAACAGTACATCTGCCATTTATTAATACTTTGGATTTTTTGAATGTGAGATTTAGTGTGGCTTGGCACTTAATAAGTAGCTTATGTAAGGGTGCTGGATTCCACTGGCACCTATCTTGTCATATCTGGAAACTTCTACCACACATATCACACATCTTCAGCAAATTTCTGATCTAACAATAGCTATTTCCTTTCTTGTAGGATATATTTTAGTTATCAGTTCCATGACATTTATATTTAGTTTTAACAATTAGTTTCCATCACCTGACATTTCTTCTGCATTCTTACACATATTATCCTGATCTCTTTATTGTATATTCACTTTGACATTGTGTCTTATATCTCATGTCTTGTTCTGAATCCCCATTTATATGGACAATTAGTTTAGTTAGTATAAATACTTCAGTTTGCACTACTACAATCTTCAGTTTGAATATTATATATTCTATACTCTTGACTTCCTTTGCACTTCTTCTGTCTTTAACCACCCTTGTAGTCTTAGGCCTTGTGCCTTTGCTACAACTCTGACTCTACATTATCTAACCCTTTGACAAATCTGGGATACTTGAATAGATTGCAAAGGGCACAGCACATAAGCTGAAGCCAAGTCTGTCTACTCTTTTCCTGCATTCCTTCCAACATTTTCCCATATGCCCTTAGTCTGTCCCACTCTGTAACATATCTTATTTTCCAACATAAATAACAATTTCCTTATTTGTATATACATTTCATCATCCTGGTTCTCTTACATTTGATTTCTGTTTCTTCATCACATTTCACATCACCCCTTCTGACCCAGACAATTTATTAGTATCTATGTTACAATCATCACTACCTCCTACATCATGCTACTATTCTATTCTCCTTTTATTTACAATTGACCTCCATATTATAAATACCTTTCACTTGTATGCTTCCAATCCTCAGTTCAAATACCAAGTTAAAACTCATCATTAATCTGCTATCTACCTTGCTCTCATTGTTAAGACTTGCTTCCAATCATTATACTCATTTTGCAAATACTAGGACACTGAATAGATTGTGAAGGGCACAGCAGATAAACTGAAGCCAACATCCATATAATCCACATTCCATCCTCTTCTGAACACCCTTTGCTACCTTCTGACATTCCTGTGATTTGACAGAACACTTGGTCAAAGTGGTAAAGTACTGAAGAAATTGTGATCTGTTATTAAGGGCAGTTAGAGTTAATGATTCAAGCTCAATTTTAATCATGATTTGAGGTCTGATTCTTGAATGTTTTTCTGAGGATTGTGGGAGAATCACTGTCAACTCTTGACTGTTCTGTTTTTGCTTGTCAATTCTGCTATAATTCAGTGACAATTTGCCATCTTGTTACATCCATGCCTTTTCTGCACATGACTCCACATAATATCATTGACTCTGCACTTTCTCATGTGGACTTCCACTTCTATCTCATTATCTTTTATCTCTTATTTTCTGATATTCATCTATTTCCTTATAGTTTACATTCTACATCTTTTGTTTCAAGTTTCTTACATGTCTCAGATCTCATGCATCTATACTCCATATTACTCATCCCTGGACTTCTAGTATATAACTTAGAATACTGTACTATTACAACCAAGTGTTCATAGGTTGTTATGCATTATACAAAGTGTTTACTAGGGCCAAAATTCCCTTTTTTGGATTTTATTGATGGGAGAAAATCTAAAAATAACTCACATTGATAACTTTTGAGGCCTGAGGTATGACATTTTATTGAGTATTTATTTCACAAGCCAATGTTACATATCACTGAACACTTAGTTGTAATAGTACAGTACTGTAGCTTGTAATCTTGGTTTGAATATTGATTTAATTTTCATTCAGTCTCTAACTTTCATTGAGATCTGCTCTTCTCTGCTCTTCTCTGCTCTTCTCTGTAGAACTTCTGCAGGTAGTTCTCCTTTGTCCTTCAGAATTTCATCTTTGAGTTCTGTCTTACTTTTTTCTCCATCCTCTAAAATCCAGGGATAACTAGTGGAACAGGTGCAGCATGTAAGTTGAAGCTAAAGTCTTTATTATGCCTTAAGGCAATCCATTTCCACATTCCACACTCTGTTACTTGACATCCCCATGCCTAACCCAGGCCTTCTTCAACACAACACTTGTCACATCCCAGTGATTTTACTATGAGTTACCCTATGTATATATAAATTTCCTTACCAATAAATCTTTTTCCCTTTCCCCTTAACAATGACCTCTCTAACTCCCCCATATCCTTTACTTTAGGATAAGCTTTTTTGCTTGAGGGACAAATTTTTATATATTCCAAAAGTGTATTTTAAAAAAAAGATTGGTTCAGCCTGGGGTTGAACCAGGAACCTTCTTGTCATGAACCACTCATTTTGATTATTCTTTTTCTTTTCTTTTCTAATTACTGGAAAAGTTTCTATAATTTTGACAATAAGAACAAACAAAGCCAACTCATGTTGACATGAGAATAACATACCATAGTCATACATATTTCATTTTAGTCTATTTTTAGTATACACACATTTGTAACATATGTCACAGTACACAGCCACAGTGCACAGTCATACTTATTAAATACATACTTAGTACACATGTCTTGACTCACCTTTACCATGACTCTTAGTGACTCCTTATGAGCATGTTTCTTAGTATATATAGTAGTAGTTGTAGTCTTTAGCTGGTCATTTCTACTGCCAATACTATCTGCTCTGCACTCCTCTCTTCTTCTTCCTCTATAAATTTGTAGTTTGCATATTGACCTTGGCACTCTCTCTATGTAGATTGTGTTGACATGCCTGACACTTCTGTGCTCTAGCACCAGTGAAGCATTTGTGAGATGAGAATCATAATTGATGCACAAATCACTAATTTGAGATGATTTGGAAATTCAGGCAATTCAGTGCAAAAAAATCATATCTGGAATTGGACCTTGAATTGTTAATATAATTGACCTTGAATCATCAACTCTGACTGCCCCTATTAATTCTTTATCTTGTATCCCATGTTCTATTCTTATTTGATTATGCTCTCACCCTTTCACAATAGTTCATGTCAATCTCCACAGTAACTCCTATCTTCAAAGTTATTCTCATTGTTCCCCCTTAGTATGCATTACCATAATTGTATAACAATCTTCAGTATGAATTTCAGCCTTATTTTCTGTCTACCTTCTGCTCCCTAATCTCACTCTGTGTTATAGGGCTCTCATCTTCTTCTTAGCCCTCTGCCTGCTTATCACAATAGGGCCTTACCTCATTTTTCTTTCAGTGCCACCAGAGAATTCCATTTTGACTGGTTGTCTGAAATACATCTTGCAAGACACTAGGCTATGAGTAGGCCCAGCATATAAGTTGAAACCAAGTTTCAGCTCAACTTCCAGATATAGGTGCTCTAATAGGAAGCTTACTTATAGCAGACAAACAAGCAATCAAGGTAGTGGCAGTGGTGGTAAGAACTTTCATTGGCACCATGATAAGATCAAGCTTGGAAAACAGAAACAGAAAGCAGCTTGAAGTATAAACTAGCCATTTCTTGAGATATATTAGCTAGTGTTATCCTGGTCCAATATCACATCACCTCTCTTGTTCCAATCTTCTATTTATATTTCTATTTCTATTACAATGCTTGTACTCAAACAATCTACAACCAAGTTCATCTTTATTATTATATTCCACCCAGTATTCAAGCCCTTCACTTAATTTAGCTTCATACCTGTGGGTCATGATCATATTGACAATGACAACAAGTTTTGTCCATCTCCACTATCTTGTTCTTGAGATACTTGTCTCTTGAGTATTTATCTTTATAAACTTAATTGTCATATTTAACTCTTTTCTACATGAATTATCTCTGGCTTCTCTTCCAAAAAGTATAACTGTACTTTTTTCAATATAAGTTCTTATCATATTGTAAGTCTTGTCAGTGGCTTCAAGTCATTAAACACTTCTTCTACTTCATCTTGTCTATTTTTAGCCATGTCAAGATAAGCTCAAGGATGTACTGAAGCAACTTGAAGGTATGGCATATGGATGGATAGTGTTAACCTAGATACCAGCTGTATGGTAGGAATATATATATATATAATCCCTATAATGCCTGTGTACCTATAAAACAAAAGAATATAAATGCAAGGAGTTTCACTTCATTTCTAACAACCAGGGGCTTGAACTCATAAGAAAGTGATGAAATAATGAAGGAAATGGCTAGGGAAATAGCACAATGGGAACCATAGGACAAAGACTGATAATCTAACTGCCTGATAGACTGGCAGATGAGGAGATAGGTGCATGATGGGCACAACACAGACAATAGAGGATAAGGAGAACTGCTGGAGGGAGATGCTAAAATAGTCACAATATTTCCAGCATTGTAGCACAATGATAATCAACCTAAAAATACAAAACAAAGTCTGGGAGAAACACAAGAAGGTGGTCTAAATGATGCAAAAAGAATGAAGTTGTTTTGAGTTGGCATCAATGAGAGTGAAGTGATTTTGCAAGAGGACAATTTTCAAACACCTGAGCTCCAAAGAACTTGAATATATTTTGATAAATCAAAATGGTGGACTAGAGTTATGTAGCAAACATGATTGAGTACAGATGATGGTGATAGGAAGTGGGGTATTCTGAACTAATGAAAAACAAAGCCAAAACCCTATATTTTTAAGTAAGTATGAATGTCCTCAACACAAAGAAGTAAAGTAGAAATAAAATGTATAAAAAATGGGGTAACATGATACTTCAAGTGGCTGTAGAAGCCAGAGTCACTCATAGGACTCAATTGATCTGTAGGGAATGCAGGGAGAATCCTCTGGGTACTGGATCACACAACTCCTATCTCAAACAAGCAATTTGAACCTACTCAAAGACTAAAATGCTAATCAGATTAAAATAGCCTTTTTTGTGATTGAATTCATTGTTCCAAGCTCAAATAACATTTCCAAATCATTTTGAAGGTTCCTGATGTGTTCCAAACCATCCTAAATGATCCCTAGTTGAAAATAGCCATACTGCACTTGATTTAGGTGCATCAGGACTGAATTTCTGGGAACAGAGCTAAGTGAGGCTTGTCAATAGTCTACCTGAAATATCCTTGATTTCATAGCCCAAAACTCTATACAAGGATTAAGATAAGATTGGAAGGTGGATACAAATGAAGCCTTCACACTGGAATATATGGTCTATTTTTAGACCAGATATTGCCAGGACTGTTAGGATTCAGCAACTCAGTTTTATTCCGAATATATTAGACTCGACCTAGAGCGTATATTGCTGCATGCAATCTCGTAGCAAGTCAATAAAAAGGTTAGGTGATGTGCTGTCAATCCCACGTTCTTGCGAAGGCTGACAGAGAACGCTCCCAATGTCAAATAGCAGACTTATGGGGGCGTCAACAAGTGAAAACCGTGTAAAACATATAGATTATGCTGAATGTATTATAAATGGTATGTAGGTTATTAGACTTTGCCAATGAGAAGGTTCTTTATAATCTCCCTCCCCGTAACACGGGCAGTGTTGTACAATGTTGGGATGTCAAGTGTAGAGGTCAATCCATCAGCGAACCCAAACGGGAGCATGAGAGGAATCCATCCTATTTTCAATACCGTTGGCGAATTATTTTATAATGAAGCTAAAAATACCAAACTCACCTCGGGCATACTCCATAGCGAAGCATCCTTCATGCATCTTATACTGCTTGGCAGTGCCTCGGGGAAGATGATGGACGCTCCCAGGAGGATATCTTTCCATCTCGAGCTGTCCTGGGCTGAACGCCCACTGCTCTCCAACGAGGATGTTGAAGTAATCATCCGCAGTATGGAGTCCAGTGTGTCCTTCAGTTCCCAGAGGCGTGCCGAAAATGATGAGGTATTCAGTTATGCTGGCATGGATGATATACATGGCACCCATGGCACCGCCGGCGTTGTTGAAGACCCATTCGCTGGTATCTGGGTTCAAGCGTATTTGGGTAGAGGGATAAGTGGAGGTCAAGTTCTTGACGATGTGCTGAATCATGGCCGATGTATCGTTCGGGGGAGAGGACGCGATTGCAGCCTGTGCGAGTTCGTGGAGGCTCGTAGGGTTAAAGATATACCAACGGTCCTATATACACGTTTAAATTCAGTAGAGACGCGAGTACATACAATATGTGTGACGTACCTTGATGGTATCTAGCCATCCACACATCACAATGAACAGCAATAAGAGCGTGAATCGCCCAGCCCACTTCGTAATGGGGTTTTCGGCAGGAGCAGACTTTGCATTACGCGTTTTTTCGTTCTTTTTAGAGACAACCATGGCTCCTGCGCGTCGATACCGTAAAGAATGTAGAAGTATAAGAGAAAGTCGCGCGAAATGTGATGTCAAAGAAATAGAAGAGAAGTCAATCGTACGACATCTAAATTTGATTTTTTGTTTGGCGTCAGGAGTGGAAGTAAACAATTACGGGCCGATTCACCGTTAACCAGCAGGAAAGCTTGCTTCACGTTTATCACGTCAAGTTCATCCCTTCTTCTTATCGAAGCATGAACTTTTTTTCTTCCGTAATACTCAATATTATCAGTTTATCATCCACCAGCTCTGGGACAATCTGCTAATATCATCTGATTACTCCGTCGTTTGCTGCATGTGACTTCTAGATCGCGCCATCACATCTTCTATAACATAATACTGACTGACGACCACGACCTTATGTGTTCCCATAAGCATATTGCTTCTTCGGCTAGTCTATCTGTGCATATCAATGTCCATATATTCATCATCGAACCGGGTTTTGTAATTGTCACCCCAACGAATAAACTTTACCTGCTCCCGAATCTTCGCTCTCCATCTTTAGAGCATGACATTCGGGACGATGAAACTTTATTGTAGGCCAAATCAATGGCTATACCCTTCAAGCGTCCAGTCAACGTCCAGTTTTCATTCCCTGCGGCTTCCTACACTCACTAATTTTGCTCTCTGTCATTGGTGTATAACACCGTTCTACCTTGCATCCATTCTTACACATGGACAGGCACTTCAGCGCTTAACTTTAAAGGATATGTGTGTGAACTTTATAAATGAGCCACTGTCTTATAGTCCAGCACTAAACACATTCCGTTGAACCCCGAATCAACAAGTTAACATATCTGACACTTGACATGGGTTTCACACCGGAAAGTATAGATTTTCAGGTCACTTGAAAATCTGTACTTTCTGATGTGTTTACTAGATTCTGACTGCTTCATACACTTGATTAGGTATATGTACGGCATAGGCACAGTCACGTCTGCCTACGCTTTGTTTGCACGTCAGTAGCTTCAAGTGGCAACCTTGGCTTCAGTCTCGAGTCCCCTGTGACATCTCGATTCAGCACTTAATTGTCATCAACCTGAAAATGAAAAAGCAACGGGCGGCGACGACGCAGGGGAGAGCATCACGACCTGCTTCCCTCGCCCTCCACACCCTCAGCACTTCCCATCTACCCACTTAGCCGAATTACTCCAAGTGGTAACAAGATCCCGGGTCTGCCTCCAGCTGATATATTCCTTCTAGAATAATTTAAGCTACATGATTGTGTGATCAAAACCAAAAAGTAAATCAGATATCACAATAAAATGTTGGCAATTTCAGGTTGTACTACAGTCGAACTCCTCTTAACCCATACTCCTGATACGCCATAACGCCATAAGCCATAGCTTTGCTTGACTCCCAACTTATCATTTTGCACCAAAATTGACCCCTGATAAGCCATAACCTCCCATACCCCATAGCCTGGGCTGTCCGGCAAGGGGTATGGGTTACGAGGGGTTCAACTGTATTGTATTTTCATCATGAAATTATGGATTAATTGGAAATAAGCAATTAGCATGCCACTTAATGATATTAGTCACACCTCAGCTTTAGTAATTATCTTAATAGTTCTAATGCTTTAGATAGCATTATAAGTACTAGATACACTAGTTAGAAGAAATATATAAACTGTAAATATGGTAGATAACGGAATAAATAAAGGTACGGCTACGAAGATAATCAGTAAGAGTGAAATAAAATATGTATGTTGTAGCTCACCTCAGTCAGATAATAATTGACTAAGGTGTTTCTACGCTATCTAGAGGTCTTTTATACTACAAGAAATGATAAAAGGAGTATGTACTAGACGTAGAATTAAACGTACTAATCAACTGTTTCTATGTTACAGAATCTGAGTAATAAATGTGTTGCCATTTCGTCTAAATAATAGATGGGTCGAATATTAGGAATTCCGAGTGGATAATCAAGGGGCGGGCGAAGCATCAGACGGTTTGTATTTCCAACAGTAGACTACACCTCATGGATTTGTAACCTATTTATTAGTATAGCCTAATGGCACTGCACCTAAGTACTCATTTTCACAATGTGTCACATATACTTGAAGTACTTTTTACAAATATTGAATACCATATAAGTTTTTTCTTGAAAGTACCTCCATCTTACAAGCAAATTTGATTTTTTACAGTGAAGCCTTGTGGGCTCAAGCAAGTTCCATCATGCCACATTCACTTGCCACTCGCTCCTAATGCCATTTTGAGGTTGATGACAAATAGGCACTGAATCGAGATGTAACATGGGACCAGACTCCCTTGACTTTATACCACCATCTTAGCTTATACCCTGTCCACTGCTCTTCGAGACATGCCCACCTTCTCTCAAGAAGTCTTTGACATAATCATGGATGAGCTTTGGGATGATTTACCAACGCTTTCTGACTGTGCTCTTGTTTGCCATGGTTGGATTGCTCGATCGCGCTACCACTTCTTCCACAGTATATCGCTGAACTACGATTTTGAATATAAATCTTTTCATCAGAATATCGCATGCTCAACTCATTTATCCACTCTACCACAATCTATGTCCATGAACATCAGTAGTACCTTCATCAGTGATCCAGATTCTGAGCTCAGTAGCAGCATGATCCTGGAGATTCTTTACTCACTCCCGAGTCTTCACTCTTTGTTGTTGGAGCATGATCTCAATCAAGAGGATCTCTTATGGATTGACAAAACAATCTTGCATTTCAAATGCACAATAGCCCATGTCCTTCAGCTTCCTAACCTCATTGACTTTACTTTGCATCAATGGAGCATAACATCATTCTGCCTCTCAGCTATTCTCGCTCACGGACAGGTACTTAAACACTTAACTTTTCAAGATGTACATATATTAGACATGGAGGATGAACCGGTGTCGTATATCCCGGAACTGAATACACTCTCGGATTTTCCAGTTAAAAAAGGAGTTGACTCTTTGACAGACCTCACACTTGCAATAGATCTAGATTCAGAGCCTAGCATATTGAAGTGGCTCCTTTCTACAAACTGCATGTTTCCTTTGGAGAATATTCACAGGTTACAACTAGATGGATCTCAAGGCTATCCCCCAGGGATATCTTGGCTTGTGAAAGTGATTGGAAATTCACTTGAGGTGTTAGAAATAGCGCCTTTTAATCGTAAGACAAGATCTTCTTGAAATTCTCTTTTGTGATACTCACAACTCTGCTTAGTGGATACCAACGAATCCACTCTTTATTTAAGCAGTGCAACATTGTTACATACTCTTGAGCTCGACTTTAGAGCCTGCAGGTTCCAGTTTAACAGTCCAATTACCTTATCTGGGCGCAACATCTTCAACTGGATCTGTAAATTATTATCAAATATAAGTGACTTCAATAATTTGACGAATATAGTTATCATCAAACCTCTATATCCACGGGCTACTCCTTGACCGCAATTCTCTCTAGGAGACCAGGACGGTGTTGGTTGGAAATTGATGCACATGTTACTTACCAATGAAAAATTTAGTAAACTCCACCGTTTGGATATAAAAATTTGCTGTTGTGGAACAGCAGGCAAGCCATACAGCGACATGTTAAATTATATTATGCAGTCTTTATGGTCTACCATCAGTATCGACCTCTGCATTTCCATTGAAGGCTATTCATTACCTGTGCCACAACTATTACCGTTGACACGACCTATCTTTCAGAACACAACCTCATTCTATTGCGACAATCCACATAGCCAATCTACATGCTCTGCTCCTGTCAACAAATTAGATGCGGTTATGGCCAACCACGCGGCAGGAGATCTTATACTCAGAAGAAATTGGGATCACTTACTTAATCCAAACATACTCAAAAGTGGTTTTGTACCTGATAGTTCAACTCCTGAACTCTCTCTTGAAATGTATGGTTTTGGCACTTTGAGTGATTTCAGAGAATGGGTTGATGTTGAATACTGCAGAAAATTGGATTCTCAGAAAGGCACCAAAGATGCATCATCCTCTTCTATTACTGAGAAGGCAATTAAGGGTAGTATTGGTCTTTATTGGGATACACTTTACCTGCCAGATGATGAAATCACAGTGGATGAACGTATCGGAAATGCACCCAGTCGAGGTTCCAGCGAAGGAAAACCATATTTTGGAATGGATAAGCAAATGGACAACGCTTCTGAATCTGTTTTCTGCGACCTCGATTTTACGGAAATCTTCCAGTCTGGCAATGAGACATCAGAAGTTTTCCAAATGACGTGGTAAAATCTCTTGTTAACCTAACTAAAGAGCTATATGTTGTATGAAATTTATATATATGCCATCATGAGCTATTTTGTTAGTACATTGGCTCAATCAAGTAAGTTTTAAAGTTGACCAATCACCATCGTAGTATGTATTATTTGCGACCAAGTGCAAGTCTAGCTATATGACTGACAATTAATGTAATCAAGACGTTTGCAGAGGTTACATAAACGTCCTCACGGCGGTATGATACTCTCCTGTCAAAGATTTGGTGCCCAGGATACAAGAGATATAAGTTTTATTTTGAAATATGTGAGAAATGGATGAGTGTCCACATCTCAAATTGTGATTTTGACTAATAGTGTGGAAGTTGAGGCATTTACCCATATTTTCTCTGATGTAGAGTTTTTGAGGTGTTTTAAGTGTGCAAAAGATTAGCAATTCATCCCAATCGATTGTTGGTCTTTAAGTCTTTTAGTGGCTCTTCATATATCGGATGACCATAATGTTTCATCCACTATCCATATTTATTTATTTTCAACATCCTATATGCATGGTATTTCAAGAGTTCAAAGGTTACGAGTCTTATGTAATAAGAATCGTTCTTTTAGGGACTTTTAGTAGAGCATTTTGTCCAACATCAAAAGTGAGCGAAAGTTTTATGTCAGCGGCAGGCACTGCCACCACGGCATCTCAAGAATCACCTTTTATGGAAATATCATGTGATATTTGTCATCAGTAAGATTGCACTGCTGATTTCTTTCTTCCTTTATTTATTCAGACATGTGACCAAGCACTCTGCGACGCAAATACATTCACTGGTTCTGCTCTCCTCACTGCTTTCTTTGAGCCATTCCTATTGGAGGAGGTACTCACGTGCCTGCCTCCTGCCGGTCTTCTAGCCACAGTGTCACATCCGAAATAAGGATGATCGGGTGGCTTGCACACATACAGTTGGTACCTGATATTTACTAGTCTTTAATAATCTCTATTTATTTCCATAGACTTCCATAGTATAAAAGTCATAGGCAGAGCAGAAAAACCTCAATTGTTTCCTTACCAACTGAGGTATGTTATATTTCTTCCTTCTTATGCTACATCATTATTAAAACCTTGCTACCTTTCAGATACTTATGTCGTCTAATAGATAACTTATGAATTCAGTTGTTTCCTTACCAACTGAGATACTTATGCACCAAGCTGTCATGGGTCTCACCCGCCGAACAACTAGTTGTCAATATTGACTTATCGGATTTCACCAAGAAAGAGTATCCTTTCCACACAATGTAGACTCGTATTGCCATGCTTGCAACGGCCCACAGTCCCAAGTTAGTATTTTGTTGTTACTTAGAGCTTCAAAGTGTAATTTTTTTTTGGAACATACCCTATTAGAGGGCGAAGGTGAGTTTGCACGTAGTGTTTGTCCTTACTCCCGTCATCTTTAAGGCGCAATATGGCAGGCAAGCATAAGCAGTCCGATTCCAATCGGTCCGGGAGTTCTATAATTAACCACTTTACAAGCAACTTACAAGAGACTATCAGTGCACAGCGATGTACTAACAGTGATTATTCTCAATAGAATGACTTCACGACTTACGACTTAGATATATATTCGTCGTTATAAGGAACGCGTTTATTATCTAATAATGACTGATAATTAGAAATACTTATGTAGCAGTCAAATTTTCTAATATACATATTTGTTTAAAGTTAGAGTGAAGACAACGCATAGCTCGTACGAATTTTTTAAGCGTATATCATTCTTATGTATACTGTGGTTCTTCAGCTTCCAAAGATCGCACCGCATGTAGTTTCAGTTTCTCGCGGACATCTACGTAATTTCAGCTGTTGCAAGCCTTTCGTGCCCTGAATATCT
>JASFCX010000190.1:0-17253 GCA_036937015.1 Crucibulum parvulum | reverse complement strand
TAAAGTAGTTACTGTTTTGCATCTGCAAATGAAATCAGATTTTGGAGTCATGAAGAATACGTTATAACAGACAGAAGGTTTGAGCTTAAGCATATTTCAATGCAGATGTTATTCTGTACAACAAATTCTTTTGCCTCATCGTTTAAGAATGTCGCGTGACCTAGACGATCAGGACCAAAGGATAAAAGCTTCATAGTTTCTTCGGGGGTATTATGCACCGTCTAAGAGAATTATTAATATGCGGCATAAGATTATACGAAAGCATACCTCTGCGATATGAAGCGTGATTCCAAGTCCTGCCGCTTTAGCTCCTGCGAAATATTTCGCAAAATCTTCCATATTACCAGCCATCGGATCTCCACAAAGATCAACGCCAGCAACTCTCCTTCCTTCCTCCTTCAGCTTTCGCGCAACATCTAAACATTCCTGAAGAACATCGTCTCCCATCCGACGATCCAGGCTAACAATAACTCCGACCTGATCCTTCGGATATCTTTCCACCTCGTCAAGGATAGTACGCATATAGTCCTCTCTGCTCATCGAATCTGTCTTGCGTGGAGTTGAGCGCAGTTCTATGTACGTGCATTGAGGGTGTTCTCCGTCCAGAAAGGTAGAAAGAACTGCACGTGCGGCGCGTGCCAGGGAGACGGGCGTAGATGTTAGCGCATATATGGCAGGGAAAAGAGTGAAGAAGTCAGATATTTCGTCCAAAGATGGTCCCAATAAAAGTTTTTCGATACCAGCATTTACTACTTCATTTGAAACGCCAGTCGATGATCCCGATTGGTATTCGCGTGCAAGTTCCTGGAGTAGGGAAATGGGTATCGATCCGTTGAGATGCGCGTGGAGTTCAGCTTTTGGAAGGGACTGAATAAACGAGAGTTGTTTTGGATTTAAGTTATCAAGAGCTGCTTTTGCTGGTCCGGCCACAGACATAGCGTTGTTATCTAGCAATCACTCGATGAGATCTCTTAGTATAGAGTCAGTTCAGATACAAGAGCGGAAAATCGAACAAAATCCAATAAGAAAAGAGAATGCTGCCGGGATACCTGGCGTTTGCTCGCTAATATTTCTCTGCGTGCTGATAGTGGTAATGCATAATGAGTCAGGAAGCTAAGCGACGGTACGGAACTGACGGAGGCTGAAAGCGCTTAAACTAAACAAAGCGATACACTACTTATATGCTTTTTCCCTTTCACTGTCATTATTCTATCGTAAGTCGGCCTTTCAATTAATAGTCTGTGACGCCTTAACCATCGGATATCTCACGCGAAGTAGCACTGAAATCTGGCAACGAACAATCTACGACAATCCTCAAACCATCCAGACAGCAAGATCGTTTGATCACTGCTTATAGCTGGACTCTACCTAGGCTGTCGGATCTATCTCACGAACACGCGTAATTTGTAGACTAACCTCGATTAGTACAAGTTGCTGCAAGTCTGCTTGCTTTGATACCGAAACGTCACGGAAAGTCATCAGGTGCCTACACAATGGTTCAATGAATCTGCCTACGTCCACAACTTTTCCGCGACATGTCGAAATCCGAAGGAAATGTACAAGAAACTGCCCTTTCACCAAATACGGAAAAATGAAATAAGTTATAATTACTCGATAACTCCGTTATCCTCCAAATATCGCAACTACAAAAGGAACCTCGACAAAAGAAACAATCATACTCCTTTGTCGATCTCCCAAGCGAGCTCGTCAACTTACTTCCAGGTGCCGCTTTGCTTATCCTCCTCCACGTCAAGACACACACTCAGCCGTTATAGTAGAATATTAATCCAAAATTGCAAACTATCCACGACGTGTAATTATTCCAATCAACCGTTCTCCGAATCCTGAACTGATATTCCTAATGAGCGCTGACTTTGGTTGCTTGGTCTTAATCAGAATTGAATGTATAGAGCGCAAAATCGATCATCTTAGATGTCTTCTGGATGGAGGCTGGTTATACCAGGGAGTTGGGACCATTTCATCCCAAATCTTCTGCTCTTCTGCTGATTAAGATGAGGACTCGCATCAGGCTGATATACTGGTTCATAAATGATATCAGCCTTGCAAGGTATAATTTATCGTTCACCTGGGATAGAAGCAGTCTGTGTATTGTCTTTAATTTAGATATCCTACTACCATTACTACTTGTAGGGCAGGGGGACATTCAGATGTATTGACACATTCCAGCAGTTTTGAAATCTCTTTAATGCCAACTTTAAATCTTCAACAGGAACCAAAAATAGACATGATCAGGTGACTCACTCTGGATTTCACTCTCTACCAGTTCAAAGAATCGTGAGTGTAGAGAATGCAGAGAGGCTCAGACGCGCTGCATACTTTTGAAACTTGATTTCCGAATCCAAATACGTGCAGCGTCACTGGTGCATTCCTGGCACAGCCGACTCACCATAATGTATCTTCTTGGTATCTTTTAATAGCTTAAGTCTTCCAGATATCTCTGGCTTGCGAAATGTGCTCTGATCGCTGAGCCCATCTTTATCTCCCATTCCCACTCTTTTCATCGCGATTCGTCACTGTCAGGGTGGAGATCAGAAAACCGAAAATAGATGCATAATGGCAACCGCTGCCCGCATAAGCAGATTCGGGGACACGCAGGTCGCACAGCCTCATGAGGAGAATGATGACCGCGGTCTTACCCACTCTCACAACCAACAGTGCTTCGCCAAAAGTGTATTCTTCTCGCCACAACGACAGCGTGTACAGAACCAGAGGAATATCTGTTCCCTTATCTCTCCTCTACTTTCAGGTGAATTAGTCAGAACATGACTAGTAGTCCACGGCAGGCTTCCTCTCCTAAACGCGACATCAATGAAGTCAGAAGTGTGGTGAACCCGTCTAGACGCCCACTTGGCCCGCGGGTTCAACAGCGAAGGAGGAACGCTCTATCGGGACTAGAAGTGCAATATGGTCCTGGGATTTATTTGCACGAACATTCGACCAAGTCACATCTGAGTGTGCTGTGGGATCAGACTGAAGAATCATTGACCTTGAATAGCAGTGATATAACAAGTCTGCTCGAAGAAAAGCCTTCCATATCACAAAGAAAGCCACTTCCGTATACACCAAGACTTCAAAATACTTTGAATAGCCCTCATGGACAGAATCGGTCTTCTTCAGCACCATTGAATATTCCATTTCTATCTTCGTCAAGCCTCTCAGATCCCATCTTCAATGATGACAAGCCTAGTAACATATTCCAACTTGTTCCTTAAATTTGTAACTAAATACATCTGCAAACAAATTTACAGATCCCATCAAAGATCCATTTAATGTACAAGAAGGAATTCCTGCAGACTCTTCATTTTGGAAAGATTACATGGATGAAGCTGGAAAACAAGATAAAATCAATATTGGCAACTGGAATCAAAGCATGGATGTGATTCTCATTTTTGTAATTCACCTATGCTTCTTCATCTAAGAGATGTTACTCATTTATCCTCAACTTTATTCAGGCTGGTTTATTTTCAGCTATTCTCACAGCTTTCTTGGTTGAATTCTACAAACCACTACAGCCAGATCCTAATGAAGCTATTTTAAGTCAGCTAGTGGCCATGACTGGCATTTTACAGACATCAATGGGAATAAATGCAACTGATAGTTCATTTTCTGCAACACAATACACCTCTGGTTTTAATCCAGGAATAGCAGTTATCATGGTAAATATTCTTTGGTTTATTAGCTTGACTTGTAGTCTTGGAGCTGCAATTGGGGCTATGGTAATCAAGCAATGGCTTCAGTTTTATCTTGATTTGAGCCCAAATGCATATGTGTCATGAATCGCTTATTTTGATTATTGTTTTCCTTTTCTTTTCTAATTATTAGAACAGTTTCTATAATTTCGATGACAAAGCCAAACAAAGCCAGCTCATGTTGATACATGAGGATAACACACCATAGTCATACTTATTTCATTTTAGTCTATTCTTAGTATATATGAACATTTGTAACACATGTCACAGTACGCAGCCGCAGTGCACAGTAGATATATTAGTTACACATGTTTCCCTCATTATTTGAACATGCTTTAGTTGCACCTTATGTGCATGGTCTTTTAGTATATATAGTAGTAGTTGTAGTTCTTATTCTGTAGTCTTTAGCTGGTTGTTTCTTACCGCCAATACTAGAGGTCTCTACTCCCCCTTCCCTTCTCTTCTCTCTAAGTTGATAGTTTGCATATCAACCTTGGCACTTCTCTGAGTAGATAGTGTTGATGTGCCTGACAAAAGCTAAAGACTCTCCTCACTGACCTCAATACTCAAACCTCCCAAACACTGTTACGTCCCTTTCCCTCACTGTTCATCATCACTCACCCTCCCCATTCTACCCCATCCCTTTTTGTTATCCTCTCAGCCTGCAACAGAGAACATTGTGTTAGTCAGACCAGACAACATAACAAAGAGAAATGTTGAGCCTGTCTCTTTGTAGTTGATCATCAAGGGAGCATACTCAATCTTTGGAGACAGTATAATCCGCTAGTGGCTTTTTGGAAGAGAAGAAAGCACTAGTTCTGCATCTCAAAAAAGCAGTCTCCATATTTGTGTCTCCCTACTACTCCGTTTGAAAGGTCCACTGTTGGTTAACAGTGAGAAGCTACACTTCATGGTTTAGCACAGATTGTATGCCCGTTACAAGATCTCAAACCGCTCGCATACTCTGCTCCTGCACCATCCATGTACTCCCCTACACACCCAAACCCTGCCGCCAACCCATCTATCAAATCATCACACCCAGGGAACTATCCCCTGAGATCCCCATAATCCAACCCCAAACCCCAGAATACCTCGAAACCCTAGAATACCCCACCCACCACAACACACCGATCTCTACCGCTACACCCTCCGACTTCAAAACCTTTGTAGATTCCTATGATCCCAACGATCTCCCAGTAGATATCTATGCCAGAAAGAAACTCCTTGCTCAACCCGAATCTTGGTTATATCTTATCAAAAGACTAACCTAAGATGTTGACACCCGCGGAACAGCCTCTCCCTTTCACTCCTACCATCTACCCCCTGGTTGCCCCTCCCACTATCTCCCAACTACTTTATGACTTGGTAGTAGCTATACTAGCACTACTAAGAAGTTGGGTACCTTTCTTACAACGGTCAACGGAAGCAACCGAGAAGGTTGCAAATGCAATGGAACTTAGGAACGAATGCGCTGGACCTCGTCTGAAGCCGGACAAGCCAAAAGGCTACCATGGTGACAAGGCACAGGCATCGAACTGGATGAAAGGAATAGAAGTCTATTTCGTTCAAATGAAAATAGAAGAAACAGCACACTCTGAGAGGATTAATTTTGCGTTAAGCTTAATCTCTGGAGGAGAAGGAAACAGAGCTACCAATTGGGTTAGCAACTGTTACACGGCTATCATGTGGGATTGGTACCTGGACGAACAAGGACAGCGTGATGACCTGGTGAAAGAAAGAATGAGTAATTGGAAATTGTTCAAGGAAAGCTTCCTTGCACATTTTTCCTCTTATTCGGAACAACAGGATGCTCAGGACACTTTGGAAAAGCTGTACCAGGGTAAATGGAACGCCAAGGACTATGTACAGAAATTCTGGGAGCTTGGACAGCTTACAGGATACAACGACAAAACTCTAATTTACAAGTTCAAGGCAGGAATAGATGCGGACTTACTGGCAACCATTGTTACTGCCAGGAAGCCCAGGACAATCGCAGACTATATGGAGTTTGCCATTGAACTTGACAGGGAACTTAGGAACGTCGACAGGAACCGGAAAAGACAGAAAACTTTTGGAAGTCAAGTTGCGGCACCAAAAGTTAACACCGGAACCCAACTGAAGACACAGACACCCCCGACAAAGGACCCCAACGCAATGGACATTGACGCCATGAGAAAAAATGGACAATGTTTCAACTCCCAACAGAAAGGACATCTCAGTAAGGACTGCCAACAGCCCAGAAAGCCTAGGCAATATACAACTCAGGTAGTCACCACGGACACACCAGTAGTGAGTACATCAACAGACACTAGCAGTACCATCGTTCCAGTAGTTTATAGCCCCGAATTACTGAAAATCGCCGAGCAGCTTCACAAAGTGGGTTTTCAGTAAAGTCAGACATAAGCACGAATGTGCTGACTATGGACAATTCCTCTTTTGTATCTTCCAATGTAGTTATTCCAAATTTGAAATTTGATGATTTATTGAGGAAACAAAATGAATTGAGTGCTAGGAAATTTGATGGAACAACGGTTAAGAATGGAAGTGTCAAATGGACTGCTAGACAGATTAAGATCCATAAACCAGAAATGGCAATTGGAATTCTTAATATGTGGGTTCATACGAAACGATCTAAGGAAGTCTCCGACCAAACAATTGAGGACCTCAATAAACTCACAGACAAAGAAGTGATTGAGGCCCTTAATGAATTAAGACAACCTAAGAAGTACATTCGAGGAAACAATGGACAACAGATGGACTTGGAACTAATTGCCCAAATGATCGATGACAAACGAAAGTTTAAATTAGTTGCTTTACTCGATAGTGGCTGTACCGGAAGTTGCATTGATGCAATGTTTGCCAAAGAAAACGGAATTAACACACACAAATATCCATGTCCAATTCCCATTTATAATGCAGATGGAACATTCAACTCTGGAGGATCAATTACAGATTATGTTGAAATGAATGTTCGGATCAAAGATCATCAGGAATGACTTCATTTCCCAGTATCCAATCTTGGAAAGGCCCAGATGTTTATCGGTCATGAATGGTTAAAACTCCATAACCCTGAAATTGACTGGAAACTCTCAAAGATTGAGTTTACTAGATGTCCTCTAGAATGTACCCCATTGGTAAAAACCTTACTACCAGAAGATGACAATGACACCCTTAAGATTAACAAACCCAAGATTGAAGATGGAGAACACCTCTTAATCATTGATCTAAATCAAGAAATGGAGAACAGAGCATTTCAGACTAAATCATCTAAAATAGCTGAGGAACAATCCAAAGCAAAGAAGACAAAAACATTTGAACAATCAGTGCCAAAATCCTACCACAAATTTAAGGATGTCTTTTCAAAAGAATCTTTTGACAAAATGCCACCGAGACAACCATGGGATCACGCAATCAAGCTAATTCCAGACGCTAAAGTTCTAGATTGCAAAATCTACCCTTTGAACCTAGCCGAACAAGGAGAACTTGATAAATTCCTTACAGAAAACCTCAAATCAGGACGAATCAGACCTTCAAAGTCGCCAATGGCTTCACCATTCTTCTTTGTCAAGAAAAAAGACGGATCCCTTCACCCAATACAAGATTACCAATGGTTAAATGACATCACGATTAAAAATAGATACCCTCTGCCGCTTATTCAAGAACTAGTTGATAAGCTCAGAAAGGCAAGGTATTTTATGAAACTAGATGTCAGATGGGGATTTAATAATGTCAGGATAAAAGAAGGAGATGAATGGAAGGCAGCATTCCGAACCAATCGAGGATTGTTCAAACCATTAGTCATGTTCTTTGGATTAACCAATTCACTGGCAACCTTTCAGACTATGATGAATATGATCTTCAAAGCAGAAATAGATGAAGGGAAAGTCATTATCTACATGGATGATGTTCTTATCTTCATAACAACACTCGAAGAACATAGAATCATGGTAAAAAGAGTTTTACAAAAGTTCAAAGACCATAAACTCTTTTTGAAACTGGAGAAATGTACATTTGAACAGGCAGAAGTAGAATACCTTGGTCTTCTCATTTCTCATAATTAAGTCAGGATGGACCCAGCAAAGATCAAAGGAGTAGTTGAATGGCCAATACCTCAGAATAAAAGAGATGTTCAACAATTCCTTGGTTTTGTCAATTTTTATAGATGGTTTATACAAGGATTTGCTCAAATAGCAAAACCTTTAACCAAATTAACTGGGAACAACACTTGGAAATGGTTGAAAGAACAAGATGATGCATTTGAAGGAATGAAGAAATGCATAACTTCAGCACCAGTATTAGCAATGCCCAACAATACAGGCAAATACCGCATAGAAGTAGATTCTTCGGACTTTGTGAATGGAGGAATCCTTTCCCAACAACAACTTGACGGAACATGGCGACCCATAGCATATATATCTCATGCTTTAAATAGTACAGAAAGAAATTATGAGATATACAACAAAGAAATGCTAGCAATAATAACGGCTTTAGGCAATTGGAGACAGTATCTACTAGGAGCAACAGAAATTTTTGAGATTTGGACAGATCACAAAAATCTTGAATATTCAGAAAGCCTCAGAAATTAAATCATTGACAAGCCAGATAGGTCACCAAAATGCAAGAATTCCACTTTACATTACAACATAAAGCTGGAAAACAAATGGCTAAAGCAGATTTCCTCTTGAGACGAGCAGGTCATGAAAGAGGGGTGAATGACAATGAAAACGTCATCATGCTTAAACCAGAATATTTTCGGCAACATGATGTTGTAGGAATTGACAAATCTCTGATGTCTCAAATCAAAAGAGCATCAAAAAATAGAGACAAAGTCATTGAAAGGAATCTAGCGGTCAAGGAAAACGGTTGGAAAGAACTTGAAGACGGAACTATCACTTGGATGCATCGCATCTATGTACCAAGAGATAAGAAACTTCGAGAAGAGATCATCCACCTGCATCACGATACCACCCTAGCAGAACATCCAGGAAGATATAAAACCCAGGAACTGATCACACAGAATTACTGGTGGCTGTCATGAACCATTTATTTTGATTATTTTTTTTCTTTTCTTTTCTAATTATTAGAACAGTTTCTATAATTTCGACGACAAAGCCAAACAAAGCCAGCTCATGTTGATATATGAGGATAACACACAGAAGTCGTACTTATTTCATTTAGTCTATTCTTAGTATATATGAACATTTGTAACACATGCCGCAGTACGCAGCCACAGTGCGCAGTAGATACATTAGTTACACATGTTTCCCTCATTATTCAAATATGCTTTAGTCGCACCTTATGTGCATGACCTCTTAGTATATATAGTAGTAGTTGTAGTTCTTATTCTGTAGTCTTTAGCTGGTTGTTTCTTACCACCAATACTATAGGTCTCTACTCCTCTTTCCCTCTTCCTCCTAAGTTGATAGTTTGCATATCGACCTTGGCACTCTCTCTGAGTAGATTGTGTTGACATGCCTGACAAAAGCTAAAGACTCTTCTTACTGACCTTGATACTCAAAACCCTCCCAAACCTCGTTACATCCCTTTCCCTTACTGTTCATCATCACTCACCCTCCCCATTCTATCCCATCCCTTTTTGTTATCCTCTCAGCTTGCATAAGAGAATGTTGTGTCAGTCAGACCAGACAACATAACAAAGAGAAATGTTGAGCCTGTCTCTTTATAGTTGATCATCAAGGGAGCATACTCGATCTTCGGAGACAGTATAATCCGCTAGTGGCTTTTTGGAAGAGAAAAAAGCACTAGTTCTGCATCTCAAGAAAGTGGTCTCTACATTTGTGTCTCCCTACTACTCCGTTTGAAAGGTCCACTGTTGGTTAACAGTGAGAAGCTACACTTCATGGTTTAGCACAGATTTTGTATGCCCATTACCAGATCTCAAACCGCTCGCGTCCTCCGCTCCCGTACCATCCACATACTCCCCTACACACCTAAACCCCGCCGCCAACCCGTCTACCAAATTATCACGCCCAGGGAACTATTCCCTGAGATCCCCATCATCTGAAACCAAACCCTCAAATATCTCCCAACCCTTGAATATCCCACCCACCACAACACACCTATCTCCACCACTACACCCTCTGACTTCGAAGCCTTTGTAGATTCCTATGATCCCAACGACCTCCCGGTAGATATCTACGCCAGAAAGGAAGCCCTCGCCCAACCCAAATCCTGGTTATATCTTATTGAAAGATTAACCTAAGATGTCAACACCAGCAGAACAACCCCTTCCCTTCACCCCCACGATCTACCCCCTGGTCAATCCTCCCACTATCACTCAACTGATCCACGACTTGGTAGTAGCTATACTAACACTACTGAGAAGCTGGGTACCTTTTTTACAATGGTCAACGGAAGCAACCGAGAAGGTTGCAAATGCAATGGAACTTAGAAATGAATGCGCTGGACCTCGTCTGAAGCTGGAAAAGCCGAAAGGCTACCATGGTGACAAGGCACAGGCATCAAACTGGATGAAGGGAATAGAGGTCTATTTCCTTCAAATGAAAATCAAAGAAACGGCACACTCTGAGAGGATTAACTTCACGTTAAGCTTAATCTCCGGAGGAGAAGGAAACAGGGCTACCAATTGAGTCAGCAACTGTTATACAGCAATCATGCGGGATTGGTACCTGGACAAACAAGGACAGCATAACGACCCGGTGAAAGAAAGATTAAGTAACTGGAAATCGTTCAAGGAAGGCTTCCTTGCACACTTTTCATCTTACTTGGAACAACAGGATGCTCAGGACGCTTTAGAGAAGCTGTACCAGGGCAAATGGAATGCCGAAGACTATGTACAGAAATTCTGGGAGCTTGGACAGCTTACAGGATATAATGACAACACCCTAATCTACAAGTTCAAAGCAGGACTAGATGCGGATTTACTGGCAACCATTGTCACTGCCAGAAAACCCAGAACAATTGCAGACTATATGGAGTTTGCCATTGAACTTGACAGGGAATTAAGGAACGTTGATCGAAATCGGAAGAAACAGAAAAACTTTGGAAGTCAAGTTGCGACACCAAAAGTTAACACTGGAACTCAACCAAAAACCCAGACACAGACATCCCTGGCAAAGGACCCCAACGCGATGGACATTGATGCCATGATGAAAAACAGACAATGTTTTAATTGCCAGCAGAAAGGACATATTAGCAAGGACTGCCCACAGCCTAAAAATCCCAGGCAATATACGACTCGAGTAGTTACCACGGACACACCAATAGCTAGTACATCCACGGACACCAGTAGTACCACCATACCAGTAGTTTATAGCCCCGAACTATTGAAAATCGCCGAGCAACTTTGCAAAGCAGGTTTTCAGTAAAGTCAGACATAAGCACAAATGTGCTGACTACGGACAATTCCTCTTTTGTATCTTCTAATGTAGTTATTCCAAATTTGAAATTTGATGATTTATTAAAGAAACAAAATGAATTGAGTGCTAGGAAATTCAACGGAACAATGGTTAAGAATGGAAGTGTCGAATGGACTGCTAGACAGATTAAGATCCATAAACCAGAAATGGCAATTGGAATTCTTAATATGTGGGTCCATATGAAACGATTTAAGGAAGTCTCCGACCAAACAGTTGAAGACCTCAATAAACTCACAGACAAAGAAGTGATTGAGGCCCTTAATGAATTAAGACAACCTAAGAAATACATTTGAGGAAACAACGGACAACAGATGGATTTAGAACTAATTGCCCAAACAATCAATGATAAGCGAAAGTTTAAATTAGTTGCTCTACTCGACAGTGGCTGTACCGGAAGTTGCATTGATGCAACGTTTGCAAAAGAAAATGGAATCAACACACACAAATACCCGTGTCCAATTCCCGTTTACAATGCAGATGGAACATTCAACTCTGGAGGATCAATTACAGATTATGTTGAAATGAATGTTAGGATCAAAGATCATCAGGAACAACTTCATTTCACAGTATCCAATCTTGGAAAGGCCCAAATGTTCATCAGTCATGAATGGTTAAAACTCCATAATCCTGAAATTGACTGGAAACAATCAAAGATTGAGTTTACCAGATGCCCCCTGGAATGTACCCCATTGGTGAAAACCCTACTACTGGAAGATGACGACAATACCCTTAAGATTGACAAACCTGAGATTGAAGATGGAGAACACCTCCTAATCATCAATCTAAACCATGAAATGGAAAACAGAGCCTTTCAAACTAAATCATCTAAAATAGCTGAGGAACAAGCCAAAGCAAAAAAGACAAAGACATTTGAATAGTCAGTACCAAAAACCTACCACAAGTTTAAAGACGTCTTTTCAAAGGAATCCTTCGATGAAATGCCACCAAGACGACCATGGGATCATGCAATCGAACTAATCCCAGACACTAAAGTTCTAGATTGCAAAATCTACCCTTTGAACCTAGCCGAACAAGGGGAACTTGATAAATTCCTTATGGAAAATCTGGAATCAGGACAAATCAGACCTTCAAAGTTGCCGATGGCATCGCCATTCTTCTTTGTCAAGAAAAAAGATGGAACCCTACGCCCAATACAGGACTACCGACAATTAAATGATATCACAATTAAGAATAGACACCCTCTGCCGCTTATTCAAGAACTAGTTGATAAGCTCAGAAAGGCAAGGTATTTTACAAAATTAGATGTCAGATGGGGATTCAACAATGTCAGGATAAAAGAAGGCAATGAATGGAAAGCAGCATTCCAAACCAATCGAGGATTGTTTGAACCATTAGTCATGTTCTTTGGATTAACCAATTCACTGGCAACCTTCCAAACTATGATGAATATGATCTTTAAAGCAGAAATAGATGAAGGAAAAGTCATTATCTATATGGATGATGTTCTTATCTTCACAGCAACGCTTGAAGAACATAGAATCATGGTAAAAAGAGTTTTACAAAAGTTCAAAGACTATAAACTCTTTTTGAAACCGGAGAAATATACATTTGAACAGGCAAAGGTTGAATATCTCGGTCTTCTTGTTTCTCATAACCAAGTCAGAATGGACCCAATAAAAATTAAAGGAGTAGTTGAATGGCCAACACCTCAGAACAAAAGAGACATTCAACAATTCCTCGGATTTGTTAACTTTTATAGACGGTTTATACAAGGATTTGCTCAAATAGCAAAACCCTTAACCGAGTTAACTGGGAATAATACTTGGAAATGGTCAAAAGAACAAGATGATGCATTTGAAGGAATGAAGAAACGCATAACTTCAGCACCGGTATTGGCAATGCCCAACGATACAGGCAAATACCATGTAGAAGTAGATTCTTCGGATTTCACAAATGGAGGAATTCTTTCCCAACAACAACTTGACGGAACATGATGACCCATAGCATATATATCTCATGCTTTAAATAGTACAGAAAGAAACTATGAGATATACGACAAAGAAATGCTAGCAATAATGATGGCTTTAGATAATTGGAGACAATATCTATTAGGAGCAAAAGAAGTTTTTGAGATTTGGACAGATCACAAAAATCTCAAATATTTCAGAAAGCCTCAGAAATTAAATCGTCGACAAGCCAGATGGGTCACCAAAATGCAGGAATTCCACTTTACATTACAACATAAAGCTGGAAAGCAAATGGCTAAAGCAGATTTCCTCTTGAGACAAGCAGGTCATGAAAGAGGGGTGAATGACAATGAAAATGTCATCATGCTTAAACCAGAATATTTTCGGCAACATGATGTTGTAGGAATTGACAAATCTCTGATGTCTCAAATCAAGAGAGCATCAAAAAATAGAGACAAAGTCATTGAAAGGAATCTAGCAGTCAAGGAAAATAGTTGGAAAGAACTTGAAGACAGAACTATCACTTGGATGCATTGCATCTATGTACCAAGAGATAAGAAACTTCGAGAAGAAATTATCCACCTCCATCATGACACCACCCTAACAGGACATCCAGGAAGATATAAAACTCAGGAATTGATCACACGGAATTAT
This sequence comes from Crucibulum parvulum, assembly GCA_036937015.1. Lineage (NCBI taxonomy): Eukaryota > Fungi > Basidiomycota > Agaricomycetes > Agaricales > Nidulariaceae > Crucibulum > Crucibulum parvulum. Next base: position 3,561 of record JASFCX010000190.1, on the reverse strand, counting down.
TGGTGGCCCAGATTACAAGCTGATATAAGGAAATACATCGACAGATGTGAAGTTTGCCAAAGAACCAAAGCAAACCGAACATCACCAGCAGCGCCACTAGTACCAAATGCTATTCCAACGAAACCCTGGGAAATAATATCAGTAGATCTAATCGGACCTCTTCCAGAGTCATTAGGATTGAATGCTATTCTTGTTATAGTGGATCAGTTTACGAAGGCAGCCAAGTTCATCCCTACGACAATCAAGATCACGTCTATGGGAGTCGCAAAGGAATTCAGGGATCACGTCTTCAGGAATCACGGATTACCAAAAAGAGTGATTAGTGATAGGGGACCTCAATTTGCCTCCCAATTCATGAAAGATTTATTCGGACTTCTAGGAATGACCCAGAATTTGTCAATGGCATACCACCCTCAGACGGACAGACAGACGGAAAGAGTCAATCAAGAAATTGAACTCTATCTGAGGATCTTCACCAATTACCGACAAAATGATTGGTCCGAATGGATGTCCTTAGCCGAATTCTCCTATAATGACAAGGTACACACGTCAACTGGATATTCACCTTTCTTTCTGAACTCAGGACAACACCCCTGGAAGGGAATTGAACCCTCAGGAACGGTTAAAACTCAATCAGTTCAAGAATTCATTGATATAATGACGCGTACGTGCCAAGAAGCTGAAGCGTCACTTAAGATTGCTGCCGAAAACATGAAACATTTCTACGACAGATTGACGAAGCCGTCACAGGAATATAAACCAGGAGATAAAGTTTACCTGGAAGGAATTAATATCAATACAGATCGACCAGCCAAGAAACTGGAAGATAAAAGATACGGTCCATTTGAAATACTTGAAAAAGTCGGATCATCGGCTTACAAGTTAAAGTTACCTATACAGTGGAAATGAAAACATCCGGTTTTCCATGAATCTCTGTTAACCCTGTTCAAGGAACCAACATCTGCCTTCCAAAACCAGGAACCACCCCCGCCTCTGGACATTATTGATGGGACACCCGAATATGAAGTTGAAATCATCCTTGATAGCCGAATAGATTATCAGGGATGAGGATGCAACCGCCGACCGGTAATGAAGTACCTGGTTGATTGGAAGAACTACCCGAAAGAAGCCAGAACTTGGGAACCGATCGGTAACCTAGAGAATAGCCTTGAACTGGTGGAGGAATTCCATAAAAGTCATCCCAATGCACCACAATTACAGACACGTTCCCTGCTCATAGTACCCTGACACTCCTTCGAAACCATTACCCGAAACCCCGGAACCCTATGGACTCCCTTGACACAGGTTACCTCGCCGTCACAATCATCGGACTCTTTGCCACCGTCATCCTCCTTGCCCTCATCATCTATAAATGTACCCGGCCTGACAACCGTGTATCAGAACAAGGATACAATGGAGACATATGTCTCAGAACAATGGGACAGTTGGCAGAAGCGGAAACAGTCTAATCATGAGGACGTGATTCTTAGAGAGGGGGTAATGTCATGAACCGTTTATTTTGATTATTGTTTTTCTTTTCTTTTCTAATTATTAGAACAGTTTCTATAATTTCGATGACAAAGCCAAACAAAGCCAGCTCATGTTGATATATGAGGATAATACACAGAAGTCGTACTTATTTCATTTAGTCTATTCTTAGTATATATGAACATTTGTAACACATGCTGCAGTACGCAGCCGCAGTGCGCAGTAGATACATTAGTTACACATGTTTCCCTCATTATTCAAACATGCTTTAGTCACACCTTATGTGCATGACCTCTCAGTATATATAGTAGTAGTTGTAGTTCTTATTCTGTAGTCTTTAGCTGGTTGTTTCTTACTGCCAATACTATAGGTCTCTACTCCTCTTTCCCTCTTCCTCCTAAGTTGATAGTTTGCGTATTGACCTTGGCACTCTCTCTGAGTAGATAGTGTTGACATGCCTGACAGTGGCCTAGACTACAGGCTGATATAAGGAAATATATTGACGGATGTGAAGTTTGCCAAAGAACCAAAGCAAACCGAACATCAGCAGCAGTGCCACTAGTACCAAATGCTATTCTGACAAAACCTTGGGAAATAATATTGGTAGACCTAATTGGACCTCTTCCAGAATTGCTAGGATCAAATGCTATTCTTGTCATAGTAGATCAATTCACAAAAGCAGCCAAGTTCATCCCCATGACAATCGAGATCATGTCAATGGGAGTTGCAAAGGAATTCCAAGATCATATCTTTAGGAATCATGGATTACCAAAAAGAGTGATTAGTGATAGGGGACCTCAATTTGCTTCCCAATTCATGAAGGATTTATTTGGACTTTTAGGAATGACTCAGAACTTGTCAACGGCATATCACCCTTAGATGGATGGACAGACAGAAAGAGTTAATCAAGAAGTTGAACTCTATCTGAGAATCTTCATCAATTATCAACAAGATGATTGGTCTGAATGGATGTCCTTAGCTGAATTCTCCTATAATGACAAAGTGCATACGTCAACCAGATATTTGCCGTTCTTTCTGAATTCAGGACAACACTCCTGGAAAGGAATCGAACCCTCAGGAACAGTTAAAACTCAATCAGTCCAAGAATTCATTGACATAATGACGCATACACGTCAAGAAGCTGAAGCATCACTTAAGATTGCTGCCGAAAACATGAAACGTTTCTATGACAGATTGACAAAACTGTCAAGGGAATATAAATCAGGAGATAAGGTTTATCTAGAAGGAATCAATATTGACACGGATCGACCAGCCAAGAAACTGGAAGATAAAAGATACGGTCCATTTGAGATACTTGAGAAAGTCGGATCATTGGCTTACAAGTTAAAATTACCGACACAATGGAAACAAAAACACCCAGTCTTTCATGAATCCCTGCTGACCCTGTTCAAAGAACCGACATCTACCTTCCAAAATCAGGAACCACCCCCACCTCCGGACATTATTGATGGGACACCCGAATATGAAGTCGAAATCATTCTTGATAGTCAAATAGATTATCAGGGACAAGGACGCAACCGTCGTCTGGTAATGAAGTACTTGGTTGACTGGAAGAATTACCCAAAAGAAGCTAGAACTTGGGAACCGATTGGTAACCTAGAGAATAGCCTCGAATTAGTAGAGGAATTCCATAAAAACCACCCCGACGCACCACAACTACAAACACACTCTTTACTCATAGTACCCTGACATTCCTTTGAAACTACTACCCAAAACCCCGGAACCCTATGGACTCCCTCGACAAAAGTTACCTCGCCATCGCAATTATCGGACTCTCCACCACCTTCATCCTTGTTACCCTCATCATCTACAAATGTACTCGGCCTGACAACCGTGTATCAGAACAAAGATACAATGGAGAAATATGTCTCAGAGCAATGGGACAATTGGCAGAAGCGGAAACAGTCTAATCATGAGGACGTGATTCTTAGAGAGGGGGTAATGTCATGAATCGCTTATTTTGATTATTGTTTTCCTTTTCTTTTCTAATTATTAGAACAGTTTCTATAATTTCGATGACAAAGCCAAACAAAGCCAGCTCATGTTGATACA
>JASFCX010000189.1:0-17279 GCA_036937015.1 Crucibulum parvulum | reverse complement strand
CCTGTCAGGATCCTTATCATAGTTGTATATAAACCTGGAGTTCTAGGAGTGAGTCCCCAGTTACTCACTTCTGGACTTCAGGTAAGGTTCATTACTTCAATATACATCAGTTACTTACTTCTGAACTCCAAACTAAGATCCTGAGTGCATACTCACTCTTAAGCACTTCCAACTTTAACATACAGCGTGGGACCCATAACCTATTAAAGTTGGAAGCACTTAGAATTAAGTAGTGACTCAGAATTTTAGTCTGGAGTCCAGAAGTGAGCAACTTATATGTATTGAAAGTAGGGAACTTACTCCAGGTTTATATACAACTATGATAAGGATCCTGACAGGTGTCTGGATAAGAGATCAGTAGTCTAAATAGAATCACATCTAATAATAGATATAATGTCATGTCATCTAATCTAAATATAGTACAGAAATAATTATTTGCAGTGAGCTCAGTATCAAGCTGGGTGATGGTCATTTTTTTAGGATGGAGATTCTATATCTGCTGCATTACTCCTTCAACTCTATTGATGAGAGATTGAAGAGACTCATCCTTCCTTCATCTTCCTAATAGTCAATAGTGTCATAGGCATTGAATTGAGCTCCAGAACACTTTTGAAGATGGAAAAACTCCAATTTTTCCACATTGCAGTAGCATCTCTTTTGCTAGTAAGGTGCATGCAGTTGTAGATAGAAATAATGAAGATGCTGGATCTGCTAAAGTAGAGTTTGCAGATCTATTAGCAGTGCTGATCCTCACACTTATAAGCAAGTCATGCAAACTTCTGTTGCTGCACAGTACAGCTGCTACAAATGTAGACATGGACTGACTCACAATGGTACTTGGGACCTTGTTGAACTTCCAATAAAGAAGACAATTGGCTCTAGATAGGTTTTCAAGGGTAAGTGCAATGCTGATGGCACTGTGGAGCATTACAAGGCTAAATTAACTGTAAAGAGATCCAGTCAGTGTCCTGGGATTGACTACAATAAGGTCTTTGCTCCTATATTTTGATCTGCAGCTCTATACCTTATATTAGCTCTATTAAAAGACCTTGAACTGCACTTTGTAGATATTATCTCTGCTTTCTCTGATGGTAAGTTGGATAAGGAGGTCTATATGAAGCAAAAAGAGTCATTTCACAAGGATAGACCAATATGGTTTTCAAGAAGTTACTATATCATCTCTATAGGTTAGAGATGAGTGTTAAAAATTGAGTAAAAATTTTACACAATTTCTGCAAATAGAATAATATCTTTGTTCAAAAATATTTTTTATATCTTTTATAACTTTATCTATTTTTATCTCTATACTATATTTAAATTACATCATATGACATCAGATCTATTATTATATCTGATTCTATTTTTAGACTATTGATCTCTTATCCTAATACCTGTTAGGATTTTATTATAATTGTATATAAACCTGAAGTTCTAGAATTTAGTCTCTAGTTACTAACTTCTAAACTCCAGATAAGTTTCACTACTTATAATATATATTAATTCCTTTCTTTTGGACTTTAGACTAAGATTTTGAGGGCCTACTTACTTCTAAGTGCTTCCAAGTTTAACATCTATATGATCTATAACTTTATTCTCCTTAAGATTTTTCTTAAATCTAGTATTCTTCCTATCTAAATAATATATAGTATAATATATGATGTTAAAAATACTCTCTATATCTTCCATTACTATTTCTATTTTTAGCTTTGTATTATATTTAGATTACATCACATAATATCAGATCTATTATTAGTCCTAATTATATTTTGATCTTTTATCCTTGAACTTTAAATAAGATTTACTTACTTCAATTATATATTAATTACTAACCTCCTGAACTTCAGACTAAGATCCTAAATGCCTACTCACTCCTAAGCACTTCTAACTTTAACACATTATTTAGAATAGCACAAGCCTTAGAAAGATATTCAATATTAGTAAAGATAGAAGCAACTTAATCATCATAAATAGACATTATTTGACCAGCATTTAGATTTGCTATTTTAGAATATAAATTTAAGGAAAAAAAATCTGAAATACAGAAACTGGGGGATAAAGTAACTGACTGATAGATTTTAAGAAATTTAAGTGCTAAAATAAGATTGTTAGAGAAATATTTATTTTCTACTATAAGATTTCAACAAGTAGCATACAGAGTATAATTTAAAAGGATTAAAGATGGTGGAGGTATACTAAATATATTAGAAGATAATAAATTTAAGGGAGAAAGTGAGAGTTCATTAGTAAATAAATTATTGGAATCAATAATGAAGAAATTCCTTATAGTAGGCTTTATAAATGATGAATTAAATATAGTGCAGTACATAAAAACCTTTAAAAAAGATAACTATATATCAGACCAATATCTAGAAAATATTAAAAATAACTGGTGCAAGAGGTTTCAATTTATTTCTAATAACTTAGATCTTATATTTAAACTCTTAAAAAGGATTGAGGAATAACTAATAAAATAGACAGCTAAAGAGATACTGTAAGGCAGCTGCTAATAAGCTGTAAAACAGAAAAACCACTAAAAGAGACCAGTAGAGAGCAACAATATCAGTAGTTTTTGAAACTTCAAGTACTGACTTAAAAAAGCTATAAAAAAAAACCCCTAAATTATAAATGTGATTATTTAACAAAGAGACTTAAAGCTACAAAACAAATACCAATGGAAATGAATTTAAATTAAACGCTGTAAAATAACTGATAGTAATAATATATATAGATTACAAAAACATACAAATATTATAAAGAATTTTCTTTTCTGATAAAAAATCCTATAAGACTGTTCTGTATTGATAACTGAAGGGAAACAAATAATTGGAGTGATATTGAGTATAGAGAAGACAATAATACAAAGTGGAAGAAGAAGCTATACTACTGAAATAATGTCAAACCTATTAACTAATATATCTAAGAGCCAAAATAAAGGAACTGATGAAATATATATTAAATAAAGAACTAAATAAGTCTAAAAGTGGCAGCTATTGAAGCTTTTATCTATTTAGAAATAATCCATATACTCAAAAACTAATACCTGTGCTCTATTTTTAGCTCTGTACTATATTTAGATTACATCACATGATATCAGATCTTTACTAGATCTGATTCTATTTTTAGACTACTGATCTCTTATCCTGACACCTGTCAGAATCTTTATTATAGTTGTATATAAATCTGAAGTTCTAGAAGTGAGTCCCCAGTTACTCACTTCTGAACTCCAGGTAAGTTTCACTACTTCAATATATTTCAGTTACTCACTTCTGAACTCCAGACTAAGATCCTGAGTGCCTACTCACTCCTAAGTGCTTCCAACTTTAACAAGATTATTGAAAATAAAGATATTATTGAGATGTAAATCTATAAAACAATATTATTAGTATTAGTTGAGATAAGCAGCTAATTAAAGCACTATGCTCAGTAAGCTTATAATTTATTATATCAGATGGTGATAGGGGCAAGACTATTCTAAGTTTATAATATTGAAGTAGCTAATAAAAGTGCTAATAATGAGTATAGCTAATAAAATCAATTAGTAATAAAAGCAGCCATTAAAGATGCTAACATATATGATTGGGGTCTATAATCTATTAAACAAGTATACTACTATATAATAAAAGTGCCAATGGCTTACCTTAAATTAAAGTGGTTTTTTAATAAGTAGTAACTATTTAATAGAGCTGGTAAATTTTTTATTATATTATAATATATTCTACAATTCTTATATATATATTTTATATAATATTATCATATCCTGAAACTTTAAGCATACCTTCCGTCCCTCCGACTTCCTTCTGACATTCCTTCCGTCCTATCTTCCGTTCACCATTTTTGACCTTCCTTATTTTGTAAATACATTTCATCACCATAGTTCCCTTACAATTGATTTTAGTTACATAGCCTTTACATAGCATTCCTTCTGACTTACCATTTCACTCATCTCGTTACAACCATTTATTAGTTTCCATGATACTATTATCATAGCCTTGGTACATCATACTACCATTCTGTCTCTAAGTTCATCCCTAGTTATCTTCCATAGTATAAATACCTTCTGCTTGTATCCTCCGCTCCTCAGTTCGAATATTAAAGTTAACACTCCTCTCTGATCTACTTCGCCCTTGTTATTAGACTTCTGTCTGATAACACTTCTGACCCTCCGACTTGCCTCTGACTTCTTGTTCCAACTATTTGCAAATACTAGGACACAGAATAGATTGCAAAGGGCACAGCACCTAAGCTAAAGCCAACGTCCGTACAATCTACCTTCCGACTCAACCGATATATCCTTCCGCTATCTTCCGACTTTTCGCTATTTGACAAATATACAGACCATTTATATTAATAATAAGTATTGTACAGCCTTTATGATATCATAAATGTTATGGATATCATACTAAAATGTTCTATTAATAATGTGATAGATCTTATAATAAATTGTTTTTTAATAGATTGATATCTAATTATAATTTCAATACTTATGCCTTTTCTTCTATATCTATAAAAGTTGGAAGGGCTTAGAAGTAAGTAAATACTCAGGATCTTAGTCCAAAGTCCAAAAGTAAGTAATTAATATATATTGAAAGTAGTGAAGCTTATCTGAAGTTCAGAAGTGAGTAACTATCAGGTATATCAATACAATCTATTCAGAGAAAGTGCTGAGGTCAATATACAAATTAATAACTTATAGAAGAGAAAGAGGAATAAAGAGTAAAGCAAATAGTATTGGCAGTAAGAAATGACCAGCTAAAAACTACAAAATAAGGACTATAACTACTACTATTTATACTAAGAAGATAACTCATAAGAAGTCACTAAGAGTTATGATAAAGATGAGTCAAGACATATATACTAAGCATGTTTTTAATAAATATAACTGTACACTGCAGCTACATATTGCAATATGTATTACAAATGTATATATACTAAAAATAGATTAAAATGAAATATATATAACTACAATATGTTATCCTTATATATCAATATGAGTTAGCTTTATTTGTTTTTGTTGTTAAAATTATAGAAACTGTTCTAATAATTAAAAATAATAATAATAATAATCAAAATAAATAGTTCATAATAGTAACTAATATTATTAAAATGATAGAATGAGCAACTTTAATATTCCAAGTGCATCACTATTACTCCCAATAGTTTTAATAGATCAACCAGTATAGAATTATATGAATATATTTAGTACTTATAGAATATCTTTCTTTTCAAATTTTAAATAGTATTTCTTTGAGTATATAAAGCTATTATATAATAATATAATTCTATAATCAATCTAACAATTTTATTTATATTTATTCATTATTTTGATAGATTATGAGCCTTGGCCTTACACTTTCAATCTTGCATTTATATGCATTTATATTACTCTTATCATCTTTTGATTGTTCTTTTAATTTAATTTTACTTTAATTTACACTATAAAAACTACAACATTATCTTCAAATATTTACCAAATTGACCCTTTGAAAGGAGCCAAAAATTACTCTATTTAGAAGGTTAAAATAATGGATATTTTAATAGATCACTCTCTATTCAATTAACATAATCCTACCAATTCTTCCATTGTCTCCTTACCTTTCTTACCTTCCAGCACCACATTGAGTCTTTTCAGCACTTACTGACTTTACCAAAGCTCACTGAACTGATAACCCCACCTGCAAATCAACTCTCTCAGCCACCATGAATTATTAAGCATTGCCCATCCAGAATATCTCTAATATTCCATGCTATCATCTATATACTACCACCACTACTTACTGGGACTGCCAACACATTTCTAAACATGACCACACTCCTCATCCCAGCTAAGGATATTACACATAACCTTAAATTGAATCCATATAAGTTATTGATACACATATAGCCAGCAACCACTTGCTCATCACTCATATCTTTTATCTTTACCTTTACTATATGACTTTATCTACATGTACCATACAATTCATGCCATACAACTTCTGAAGACCTACTTTCTCTCTGCTCTAAGTCATAGACAATAACTAGCCATAGCACTATAAAACCCTTATACATCTATAGATGCTAGTTACACTTATATTTTCTCTTTTGATCATTGGTCAAATATTTTATATCTTATCTCAGTATCTTCTATATACTAGATTTGATCCTCTTCAATTATATCTGTCTTAACTCATATATATTGGCTCAAATCTCTCTCATCTATCAAACTCCCATCAATCCATATCCTTTTAGACCATCTTCTTGCTATTAAGCCTCACTCTGGCCAAATCTTCCACTCTCAATTGATCTGTCACTTGCCTTTTCCCTGGTAACTTGCTCCTAGCCATCAAGCCTCTGCTCTAGCTATTGAACTTGATGCTTACTCCCAAAACATCATTGTACCATCCTAAGATGCTGCGCTATCTTCAGTAACTTACCACACATTTATTTCTTGCCCAGTGGCTCTTGAAACAGATTTGGTAATCATATTAATACTATACTAAGCTCTATCAATAGGTTTTAGACCAGATCTAATATCAATATAGCCTCAGAGATAGAAATTGAACTAATAGTACAAACAGAGATAGTAGCTTAGAAGAAGAGAGATTGGATGGCATTATCAATGATCTGATTATGAATAGATAACAAAATATTGATTTATGTTATAAGTGCAGTAACCTCTAATATAGCATAGACAATATTGAAGAAATTATTGGAATCTCAGTGTATACTAAAAGTTATTTTGGTTTGATATAAATTGTTCAGAGCTTAATGCAAAGATAGCACAAGCATTGATAAACATATTTGGATCATATAGGTATTAAAAATACTCTCTATGTCTTCTATAACTATTTCTATTTAGCTCTGTACTATATTTAAATTATATCACATGATATCAGATCTATTATTAGATCTGATTCTATTTTTAGACTACTGATCTCTTATCCTGACACCTATCAAAATCCTTATTATAGTTATATATAAACCTGGAGTTTTAGGATTGAGTCCCCAGTTACTTACTTCTGGACTCCAGGTAAGTTTCACTACTTCAATATATATCAGTTACTCACTTCTGGACTCCAGACTAAGATCCTGAATGCCTACTCACTCCTAAGCATATCCAACTTTAACAGTAGGGATATTAAGAGCTTGCTAGTTGAAAAAGAAGCTTAAAAAGGAGAAATATGCTTAAATATTCTTTATATCCCTTCCTAATAATGAATAATAGAATAATTTTATTGCAGGAATAGATATTATAATATTGAAATTTTTTTCTATATTAATAGCTTGAATTTTAGATGAAAATTGACACAAAGGGACCAAGGAGAATATAGCTTTAGCTGAAAAGTCTAAATTTTAAAAGAAGAAGGTTACCTACTATAATTGTGAAAAAAAAAGTTATTATAAATCTGAATGCTGATCAAAAGCTAAATTTGATGAAAAATTAGATAAATCAAACAATAAGGGCAAAGGCAAAGGAGATTATGCCCATGTTGCAGTAAATAATAACTTTACACTTATAGCAGATGAAGTAAAAATTGCTTTAGTAGCAACTAATAAATTCTAATCTACATATTTTACTATAATATCTTATGTTGCTATCAATTGAAATCTATTTTTGGATTATAGGGAAACTTCTGGATATGTTATTAAAGGATTTGGTAATATGTCATCACTTGGATATAGGACTATTAAAGTTATTTCTCAATATAGAAACAGTAGTTATATATTTATACTTAAAGATATACTGCATGTGCCAATAGCACCATATAATCTTATTTTAATTTCTAGGATAATAAATGCAAATTATTCTATTTTATTCAAAGGAAACTATATAAGAGTTAAATTTGTTATATTCTGGAACTTCAAGCTTATCTTCTGTCCTTCTGACTTCCTTTCAACACTCCTTTCATTCTATCTTCTATTCATCATCTTTGACCTTCCTTATTTGTAAATACGTTTCATCACCATAGTTCCCTTATGATTGATTTTAGTTACATAGCCTTTGTACAGCATTCCTTCTGACTTACCATTTCACTCATTCTGCTACTACCATTTACTTAGTTTCTATGATACTATCATTATAGCCTCTTCTATCAGACTACCATTCCATCTCTAAGTTCATCCCTAGTTATTCTCTATAGTATAAATACCTTCCACTTGTATCCTCCACTCCTCAGTTCAAATACTAAAGTTAAACACTCTTCTCTAATCTACTTCGCCCTCATTATTAAGACTTATGTCTGATAATACTTCTGATCCTCCAACTTGCCTCCGACTTCTCATTCCAACTATTCACAAATACTAGAATACAGAATAGATTGCAAAGGGTGCAGCATATAAGCTGAAGCCAATGTCTGTATGATCTACCTTCTGACTCAACTGATATATCCTTCCACTATCTTCTGACTTTTTGCTATTTGACAAAATTTCTAAATAGAGCTATTATAACTGAAGGTACTAAAATTGGGAAACTTTATAATATATATATATAAATGATAGCCAAATAAAGTGGTATCAAATAGGACCACACATTTGCTATGGGAAGCATATGCATTTAGGATGAATAACACCAGATTTTTAGATATCTTAATATAGCATCAGTTAAAATGCTAAAGAATAAGGAACTAATTATAGGCATGTACATTAATAAATCTGTTGACCTTGAGCCTCAATATAAGGTATGTGGTTAGACTAAACAAAATGCCAAGCCTTTTTCACAAGAATATTTAACTAAAATTGCTGAAATTGGCAGTTTGACAGTTACCAATATTTGGGAACTGTTATGCACTATTGCCTTAAAGGGTGAATATTATTTTATTATATTTATAAATGAAAAATCTTAGAAAATATAAATTTACTTTATAAAGAAAAAAATAAAGTATTTTCAAAATTTAAATAATATAAAAGCTATATTGAAACTTAATCTGAAAAGAAACTCAAGATATTACAATGTAACAGTAGCACAAAATACTTAAATATAATATTTAGAAATTTCTTGCTAAATTAAGGGATGGAATTTAAAATCATGGCTGCTTATTTACCTTCTTAAAATGATATAGTGAAGTAGCTTAATCAGATGTTTGTAAAATATAGGTGTACAATGTTCATATTAAATAAATGCCCTAGATATTTATGATCAGAAGCACTCATATATATAAACTATCTCAAGAATAAATCTTCCATATGTGTCTTAAACACCAAACTCTAGATAAAGTCTTTTGGATATAAAACCTGATGTTTTACACCTATAAGAATTTGGACATAAATGCTGGGTACTTCAGCAGGATAAGAAGTAAGGCAAATTGGATCTGAAATCTAGAAATTTTATTTTTACAGGGATTTCATTCATCTGTTATTAAAGAATATAGGTACTATAATTCTAGCAATAAGCAAATTTAAATTTTACAAAATGTTATATTCTTACTTAATAAGAAGCCAACTCTGTAGAAGATATCTATATTGATTACTCTTTGTAGATTAAAGGGGAGATTGAAATACTAGTAGACAATTGGCCATCAGATAATCAATCTGAGCCAATTATTAATGAAACAATAGCAGATAAAGTTCAAAATATACTAAATATAGTAATTCCATTATAAATTCCCATCCTAATTCAGCTGACTTTGTCCATATAAGCTAAACAGCATTCTGCATGTATAGCAACCTAAACTAAATCAAATTATCTCCAAATACATAATTTATAGATATGTGATATATAGAAAGGTACCAATTCAGCTAATTTTATTCAAGATTGGGTATTTTTTAGCAAAAGATTGAATAACAAACCTAGATCTCTGAAAAAAGTATATGAGCATCCTGATTGATCTAAATGACAAAGGCTATAAATGCAGAAATGGAACAACTTGGATCTTTAGAAACTTATATAAAAGTTAAATTGCCTTAAGATAGGATTCTTATAATATGTAAGTGGATTTACAGAATTAAATGTAATTTAATGGAAATATAGTATGCTATAAGGCATGATTAGTGGCCAAGGGATTTTCTTAAATTTCTAAAATTAATTTTAATAAAACTTTTACTCCAATCATATACCTTAATATATTAAGGTTATTAATAGCACTGGCATATATTCTAGGACTTACCACATATGTGGTTGATATCATTGATGCTTAATTAAATAATATACTTCAAGAAAAGATCTATATAATGCAAATTTCTAGCTATTAAGATGGATTAAATCTAGTTTTATTATTATTGCATATACTCTATGGATTCTATCAGTTAGGGTGAGTCTGAAATGAAAATTAAATGCAGCATTTAATGAACTAGGATATAAACATTTATTTTCAGATCAATACATCTATATCAGGCAATATAATCAAGATCTTACAATTGTGGCTATACATATTGACAACATGGCTATTTTTACTACTGAAGATGTGCTTATGGCTAAAATCAAGAAAGAACTCAGAAGTTATTTTAAAATCATAGATTTTAGTGAAATAAAATAAATTGTTGGGCTAAAAGTGACTTGAGATAATGGATTAGTAAAAATCTTCTAAACTTAATATATTATGAAGATTTTGAAGAGATTTGACATAGATAAATCACATCCCATTGATATACTAAATACTGTCTAGTATACAAAAATCTATTTAGATGACTATACACCAATTTAATATTTAGAAATATCAAAGAATAACTTATGCAAGAGGCTTCACTTTGCTTCTAATCATTTAAACTGAATATTTGAACTTTTAAAAGAATCAGAGATATATATAAAAACAGATAACCAAAGTACAAAATAGATACTGAAAGATAGCTCTTGATAAGCTACAAGATAGATAAACTGATAAACAAGACCAATAAAGATTAATAAGCTCAGCAGTCCTTGGAACTTCAAATAAGTACTAATTTAAAGAAGCTATAAAAGATCTTAAATCACAAATGCAATAACTTAATGAGGAAAGCATCTACAGCTACAAAACAAACACCAATGGAAAGCTGTGAATCTGAAATAGATACTGCAAAAAGACCAATAGTGATAAAATGTGTAGATCAAAAAAGTATATAAATTTTGCAAAGAGTCTTTTTTTCTGATGGAAAATCCTATAAAACTGAGCTGTATTGAAATCTGAGGGGAAATAGATAACTAAAGCAATATGAAATATAGAGGGGAGGATGCTACAAAGTGGGGGGAAAACTATACTACTGAAATGATGCCAAACCTATTAACTAGTATATTTAAGAGCCAAAATAAAGGAACTGATGAAATATATACTAAATAAAGAACTAAATAAGTCTAAAAGCAGCTGTTGAAGCCTTTATCCATCTAGGAATGATTCAGAGACCCAGAAACTGATATCTGTATATATTAAATGCTATTCAGTGTTGTTTTCAGCTCAATTGAGCAATTAGATTTCCTGTCTAAGCACTAAAATATCATAGCAAACATATCTTGAGGTGTATTGATGCATTTTGAGCCTCCTAAGTATGCTAAAAGCCAGAAAAAATCACATAAAATTTCATAAGATATTCTACAAGTATAGAGCCAACCCAAACTCTTTACTATAAAAATATCAGCTGATCCTAATGTTAAATTAATAAAGATACCAGAAGGAAAACATCATGATATCCCTGAATATGAATCAGCAGTTAGATCACTCATGTATACTACTGTATGTATATGACCCAATATTATATATATTGTTTAACAATTAACACAGTTTAATTCCAACTTTAATCCAGTACATTGGACAGCAGTCAAATATGTATTTCAATATTTAAATGGTACACATAATTTTGAAATTCTATATATGCTGATATACCCTTAAGTTTAATTACATATATAGATGCAGACTGGGGGAGTAATTTAATTGATTGCAAATTACTATCAAAATATTTATTTTAGATTAGGATTAGATAATAAAATTATACTAATTTCTTGAAAATCAAAGAAGCAACCTACAGTGGCACTTTTTAACATAAAAGCAGAATATATGACTATGAGCTTAGTGGCATGCAAAGTAATTTGATTATGCTCTCTACTTACAGAATTAGGATTTTCTCAGAAGGAGGCAATATCACTGTATATCAACAATTAGTCAGCAATTCATTTTGCAAAGACTCAGGATTTCATACAACAAGCAAACACATCAACATTCAACAATATTTTGTACACAAGAAGATAATCTCTAATAAGATTCAGGCAACCTACTGTGCATCAGAAGATAACTTAGCTGATATATTTATAAAAGCATTTTTGAGGCCAAAATATCAAGATTTAATTTCAAGACTTAGAATGGCTTATTATTGAGGAAGAGTGTTGTTAAAATAATGGAATAAGCAACTCTGGCATTCTAAGTACATCACTATTGCCCTTAATAGTTTTAGTATAAATCAATTAGTATAAAAGTATATGGAAACATTTCATACTTATAAAATATCTTTCTTTTCAAATTGTAGATAGTATTTCTTTGAGTATATTAAGCTACTACATAGTAATGTAGTTTTATATTCAATCTAACAATTCTATTTGCATTTATTCATTATTCCAACAACTGGGGACTTAATCCTAAAACTTCAGATTAATATATAACTATAATAAAAATCCTAACAGGTATCAGATAAGAGATCAGTAGTCTAAAAATAGAATCAGATCTAATAATAGATCTGATATTATATGATGTAATCTAAATATAGTACAGAGCTAAAAATAGTTATAGTTATAGAAAATAAAGAGAGCATTTTTAATAATACCTTCTTAGAGAAAGAAAATCTAGAGTCAGAATTCAAAATAATCCTCTACCTCCTATTATTCTATATTGGATGCCAGTTAAAACTCCATTCCTTCACCTCTTCCTTCTTTACCTCCTTCTTCTTCACCTTTTACTTCACTACTATCACTACTACCACCAATACCTTATTTACCTCAAAATTAATATTTGGAATAGATTGATTCTGCTATTTCTCTAGTAAATTCAAAAATCATTCTTATAGATAGATAGTGATTTAATCCTAGATGGCCTATTTTCTCAGTTGAAAAAATAGAGGCTGAATGTCCAGACTATGGTGCTTATTATTGAAAGGTACTTATTATTGAAAGGCTAAAAAATTATTCAGCTTAATTAATCATTGTCCAAAATATAGAATATGCTGTTTAAGTGGAAAAATTGAGCTGTTATCTTTGGATGATATTTCTAATAAGTTATAGAGATTATTAGATAAAAATCATAGAAATCCTTATACTCATTTAAACTATTTCAAAGATAATATATAGCAATACAATAATACTTTGGTAATGACTTTATTAGGCTACAAGCTAAATAACTCTATTTATGATAGATATGGTTCTTATATCTTTAAGGTTTATAATGTTCTCTATTATTATGCTGGATCTTTAATTTCAAATAAAGGTATACCTAAGAAATATGCTCAACTATATATCTATGTTAACTAAAATAATTCAGTTTGTATTTACATTAAATTCAATAGAATTACTATGGTATTGTTTAGCTTAAGGAAATTCCTCCAGTTGGAAGTAAGTTTAGCAGTTTTCTACTTATATATATAGAATAAGAAGATCCACACAAAGCTTAAAGTATAATAAAAATACTTAAAAATAAAATAAAACTGTAGTATTTAGAGCATAGGACCCATAATTTATTGAAGTTGGAAGTACTTAGAAGTGACTCAGGATCTTAGTCTAGAATTCAAAAGTAAGTAACTGATATATATTGAAAGTTATAAAACTTACCTAAGTTACAATTATTTAGTATAAACTTGGTGCAATGCTGGATATATAATGTAATAGGGTTATAGGGCAAATAAAGGTTAATAAATAGAGAATGAAAAAGAAAGCATATAATTAAATAGATAAACTTAATATTAAATTGATTTCAAGGAATTTTAAATATTGATATAATAGTTAAGAACTGTATAATATAATTTCATAAGACTGTAAATTGCTATATCAATTTAAGTTATATTACAAATTCTATGCATAAGCTTCTTGTTATAGTATTAAAAAGGGAATATAGTAATAATCTTAGAATAAGGCAATAATTCTGGCTAAATTAGCAATATAGTACTTGCTGAGATCAAAGAAGGAGGCAAAAAGCTATTCAGTGAAAAGTATATTTATTATATTTAAAGTTATTATCTCAAAATAAGACTTTAAGAATATTTTCAATAGCAATACTAAATGCAAATTCATTGTTGGGGTAACAAATATATATAACTGCTTATAAAGATCCTTTAAGGGATTCTGACTGCAGTAGATTAGATTTATATATATTAGAGGACTTTTAATCTTATACCTCTTTTGAATTAATATTTTAGCCTTGCAGAGGTCTTTAGCTTTATTTAACACTATATATTTGCTCTTCCAATACTTAGCTTTGCATTTAGCATCTTAAAATTTATGAAGATCATCAAAATTGTAAATATTTGAATCTCTAAGTCAAAGAGTTTTTAGATTATAAATAAGGGACTATTTAAGCTTTAGCAAGAAACCTTGAAATATTAAAGTAGAATTTGCTCTACCAGTTGATAAAAAAGTGGAATACATTGATCTATATAATTTTAAGATTATAAAGCAATATCTTTCTTTATCTAAAATAATAGACTAAGATACTTCTGTGTCAAGTAGTGGAAAGTCAGAAGATAGTGGAAGGATATATCAGATGAGTCAGAAGATAGATTGTATGAACATTGGCTTCAGCTTATATGCTGTGCCCTTTGCAATCTATTCTGTATCCTAGTATTTGTGAATAGTTGGAATAAGAAGTTGGAGGCAAGTTGGAGGGTTAGAGTTGTTATCAGATATAAATCTTAATAATAAGAGTAAAGTAGATAATAGAGTAGAGTGATTTAACTTTTATATTTGAACTGAGGAGCAAAGAATACAAGCAGAAGGTATTTATACTATAGAAGATAACTAGGGATTGTTATATCCCAGAACTTAAAGCTTACCTTCTGTCCTTCCAACTTCCTTCCAACACTCCTTCCATTCTATCTTCTGTTCATCATCTTCAACCTTCTTTATTTGTAAATACATTTCATCACCATAGTTCCCTTATAATTGATTTTAGTTTATATAGCCATTGCACAGCCTCTCTTCCAACTTTCTGTTTCATTCATTCCACCACTACCATCCACTTAGTCTCTATGATACTATTATTATAGCCTCCTTATATCATACTACCATTCTGTCTCTACTTCATCCCTAGTTATCTTCCATAGTATAAATACCTTCTGCTTGTTGTCTTCTGCCCCTCAGTTTGAATATTAAGGTTAAACACTCTACTCTGTTATCTACTTTGCCCTCATTATTAAGACTTAGTCTGATAACAACTCTGACTCTCCAACTTACTTCTGACATCTTGTTCTGACTCCTCATAAATACTAGGATACCAAATAGATTGCAAAAGGTGCAGCACATAAGCTGGAGCCAATATCCATACAATCCACCTTCTGCCTCACCTAATTTTCCCTCCACCATCTTCCA
Organism: Crucibulum parvulum; assembly: GCA_036937015.1. Classification (NCBI taxonomy): domain Eukaryota; kingdom Fungi; phylum Basidiomycota; class Agaricomycetes; order Agaricales; family Nidulariaceae; genus Crucibulum; species Crucibulum parvulum. Next base: position 1,831 of record JASFCX010000189.1, on the reverse strand, counting down.
ACTTTTTGCTATTTGATAGGGATGGACTAAAGACAGAATGGTAGTATGATATAAAGAGACTGTGGTAATAGTATCATAGAGACTAAGTAAATAGTTGTAATGGAATGAGTGAAATGGAAGTTGGATAAGGCAATATAAGGAAAGGCTATACAAACTAAAATCAATTGTAAGAGTACTATGGTGATGAAACATATTTACAAATAAGGAAGGACAAAGATCATAAATGGAAGGTGGAACAGAAGGAAGATTGGAAGGAATGTCAGAGGACAGAAGGTGAGTGTGAAGTTCTGAGATGTGACATTCTGTAAAATCTGAGATAATATTTAATTCTAGTTATTTCTTTAATTTATTAAAACTTTCAGTAATAAATGAAAGATAAGATGATATGAATGGATAGGATATTCCAGTGAATTAAGAAAGAAAATAAAAAAGTCTGAGTTAGAGAAATTATTAATAAGTTTAGGGATATATCTAAATTATGGTTTTATTAACAATGCTCTTTATATCTTCTACAACTTTATCTATTTTTAGCTCTATACTATATTTAGATTACATCACATAATATCTGATTTATTATTAGATCTGATTCTATTTTTAACTACTGATCTCTTATCCTGGCACCTATCAGGATTTTTATTATAATTATATATAAACCTGGAGTTTTATAATTGAATCCTTATATCAAATAGAAAAAAGTTAAAAGATAGTAGAAGGATACCAGAGTAGACAGAAGGTGGATTGTATAGATATTGACTTCAGCTTATATGCTATGCTCTTCACAATCTATTTGGTATTCTAATATTTGCAAGAAGTCAGAATAAGTAGTTGGAAGCAAGTTGAAGATTCAGAGTTGTTATCTATTATAAGTCTTAATAATAAGGCCAAAGTAAATAATAGAATAGAGTATTTAACTTTAATATTCAAATTGAGGAGTGGAGGATATAAATGGAAGGTATTTATATTATAGAAGATAACTAGGAATAAATGAGAAATGGAATGATTATATAATGCAAAAAGACTATAATGATAGTATTATAGAGACTAAACAAATGGTTGTAGTAGAATGAGTGAAATGGAACATTAGAAAGGATAATATGAAAAGGCTAGACAACTAAAATTAATTATAAAAGTACTATAGTAATGAAACATATATACAAATAAGAAAGACAAAAGTTGTAAATGGAAGGTTGAATGAAAAAAATGTTGGAAGGAAGTCAGAAGGACAGAAGGTGAATGTGAAGTTTCCAGTATAATATCCTCTGAATCCTAACTAAAAATAATAGGAAAGTAGCATACTAAGCTCTGAGTTATCTATTCAAAAGGTTCATTATAAGAAACAATCTTTATAGAAGAGACTTATAAAAAAAACTATTAAATCTGATAACATTTCCATATAAATAGAGGTTAGATCTAAAATAGGGCTGTTGGTGGGGGAAAATAATATATACCAAGGGGTAGCTTTATTTACATAAGCTCAGAGTAATTCCTGTATTAGCAGCTATGGCATAAATTTGATTTCAATAGCCTAAATAGTTAAATATATGATTGAAGGCAATTCTAGAATTACAAGTCTTATGTAATGAGAATTGTTCTTTTAGGGTGATTTAGTAGAGCATTTTGTCGCCATCAAAAGTGAGCAAAAATTGTATATCAGCAGCATGCACTGCCACCTTGGCATCTCAAAATTGCCTTTTATGGATATATCACGTGATATCCAACACTAGTAAGATAAGACTGGTTTCCTCAATTCATTCCTAAGTATCTAATAATCTTTTGATCAGTCTATTGACTGTACTTATTTCTATACTGACTATCTAAGTTCCTTATAGTA
>JASFCX010000188.1:0-17294 GCA_036937015.1 Crucibulum parvulum | reverse complement strand
GAGGAGCTTGGTGCTGGTGCTACACCGGGTGTCAGCGAAACAGAGCTTTGGATTCGTAATTCACCGTTGGCGGCTGACCATGTCGCAGCTGGCTCGTTTGATACGGCCATGCAGGTATATACAATTCGTTTCTATTCTGAAAGGCTCAGGTGCTTACGTTATCACTTTAGCTTCTCAGCCGTCAACTGGGTATTGCCAACTTCATCCTTCTCAAACCTCTTTTCCTCTCAATATACCGCTCATCTCACACCTACCTGTCCCCTGTCGCTTCATTGCCCCCGTTGAAGCTTCATGTACGACGCAACCTGACAGAATCGTCACCAAGCCGTGTACTGCCCGTTGCCGCGCGTTCACTTCAATCCATTCGCTCCGAATTAGCTGAAGGCTACCGACATGTTTCAGGGAACAGGCTAGCTGATGCCCAGAGCACTTTCCGCTCTGTTCTTCAGGCTTTGTTGTTGGTTGTTTTGTCGTCTGATGATGAGGCTAAGCAGGTATGCGCAGTATTTCGAACGTTTTATTAGTGCTAACAATCTTCTAATTTAGTGGCGAGATACCGTGACAGCCGCGCGCGAATACCTCCTGGGGGTCTCCATCGAGCTTGAACGGAGACGTGTGGTAGAAGAAGAGCCCGACAATGTCCGGCGTAATCTCGAACTAGCGGCCTACTTCACACAATGTGAATTACAGCCCCCGCATATGCAGATCGCCCTTCGAAGTGCCATCGGTGCGTTTGCAAAGGCAAACAACCAAGCACATGCTGCGAGATTCGCGAAGCGCCTACTCGAGTTAAAACCGGATCCTAAAATTGTGGCACAGGTTCGTTCTTGACAGACGTGTTCCATTCTTCGAGGACTAATTTTTACTTGCTTACAGGCCCGACAACGTATTGCCGCTGGTGATCGCAATCCGAGGAACGCTGTTGACATTTCGTATGACGAGTTTACGCCGTTCGAGATCTGCGCAGCTACGTACACGCCAATCTATAAGGGATCTCCTTCAGTGCAGTGCCCGTATACGCATGCAGCGTACCTTCCACAATTCAAAGGAACCTTGGATCCCCTTACGAATCTCGCAGAGATTGGAGCTGCTGCATCTGGTCTACCAGCACCTTGGTCATAGGTGTCTATTGGTGGTGTTCGGCTTCGGAGTGGACTACATACATGTGTTAAAGACTGATAATATATATTTCCGCTTTCTTTCATTCTTCCATATTGCTGTGTGGCTGCGCGAGGAGGCAGTGGTTTTTGACAGTATATGGGCTAGCTCTGAGCCTGACAGGAGCGCTACTCCAGGTCGGGGAATCGGGATCGCCGGCTCGGGGCTCAGGATTGCACATGTCACGTGATTACATTAGCTCCGGCTCCGGACAGATTTTTTTGCCGTTGGACGCGTCAAACGCTCAAACACCCACGTCGTTCTTACTAGTCATCTAATTCTTTTTCTCTTACACTTTGGATCCGTTCTCCGGAGTGGCCGCATATTCTTCTATCTAACTGCTTATGGGCGTGCTGGGACTCACGCCTTTTATTCAGAAAAAATGGTGTGCTAATACAGCCGTCAACGTTGTCCAGATAATTCATACTACAAATTTAGCCCAGAAGTGATTAAGCAATTCCCGAACCGTCTCCAAGCTATCTCAGGGAAGAAGATTGTTATGTATGGTCTTGTCTGCAGCTGAGGGGGGAAATATCTTATATTACTTGATAGCGATGGTACCCTTATAACCCAACGGCTGCATTTTGCACCAAGTCCGCATCCATATCGACATGTTTTGGGATGGTTTAGGATCGCTCAAGAGCTCAGCGAGAATGGCGTTTCTGCCGTATGTGTATTTGACGGTAAGGAGCGCAGTTCTGCGAAAGCTAAAGAGGTACGTGTGCATTCATCACGCGTGTTGAACGAAACCCAACTCGTCATAGGTAGAACGCAGGAGGGAGCTCAGACGTCTTGCAACGGCTCGTGGAACTCTAGAGAGCGATCGCTTCCGGCGTCTTACTAGACTAAAAACAATCATTCATCGTTTCCACAATCTTAATGATAAAAGCCAACAAAGAACTTCAGATTGGCTTCGACAAGCCGATTTTAGAACGGAGAGCCTCCCCAAGGAGTATGTGTTACCACCAGCAACAGAAGACCATGCTCTAGAATCTTTGAAAGAAACGTCACAACACTCTAAACTCAATGAGCAGTCGTCTCTGCCCAGCACAGTTTCTGAATCTCTTCCTGAAGAGCCTTCTATACCACCTTCCGATGTTAATATACCCACATTGAACGACATACCGGATCAATTTGCCTTAGAATGTGAACCCTCAAGTGATAGGAACCCATTTCGCACGCAAATTCAAGACCAGGACTTTCCGCTAACAGCTGCTCGCTCTCTTCCACCACCAGCTTGCGAACGGCCAATACGCGAGGCTGAAGATATACCAAGCACGCTTGAAAATCTGTACCGCGAATACAAGGGCAGCATCCCGCAGCTGGCTTCTATATCTGAGGCGACATCAACACCTCCGACTCCTCGTTCGCCCCTTATTATAGCTACCGAGTCCGAAGCAGCTGAAGACGAGCATGTGATGAGCAAAGCTCAACAGAAGCTCACTATGGAAGAAGGTAAGATCTGGTACGACCTGTTGCTCCCGTCTATCGCTGTCGCGGAACGGGTACCAGATGAGGAGCCTCTTGATGCTGTTGTGGAGAGAGCTATTGACGCGCTCACCGAGAAGAGCTCGATGATGTCAGAATCGTTCAAAAGACGGATAAATGTACCCACTACTCAGACATATGAAGAAAGCAAGGAGATCCTCCAGGCTATGGGTGTCCTATGTATTGAATCCGCTGGAGCTTTTGAAGCAGAAGCGTTGGCGTCTTCCATTGTCTTAAATGGTCATGCCGACTATGTGGCCAGTGAAGATACTGTATGTTTCACTGGTTCTTATTTTAACGAATGCTGAAGATCTGATAGGATGTGCTGGTATACGAGGCTCCGCTTATTCGAAACATCTCAAGTCGAAATGAGCCTCTCGTTCTGGTCTCTGGTGCAGATGTCCGACGTTCACTCCAGCTTGAGCGCGATTCCTTCATTGACTTTGCCCTCCTCCTCGGAACAGACTTTACTAGCCGAATCAAGAACGTTGGTCCGCTGCGTGCTTATAAGTTCATCCAGGCATACGGCTCAATCGAACATGTTGTTGAATCGGAAACCAAGTTCCCACTTAGGTTGCCTAAGCAGGCGTATTTCGATCAGGTAGAGATCGCGCGTATGATCTTCCATACGCTCCCTCCTGTGCCCGACCAGATCTTCCTCGAACAACCGAAGAAGGATAATTCGGAAGTTGCACTAATCCTGCAGCGCTATCAGCTCGGACGCGCGCTGATGGTGGATGGAGAGTGGGATTGCGGGTCTGCCTTAATTGGAAACTATTTTGAAGATGACCCAAGCGCATTCTAGTGCACTTTTCTCAACGTGGATATGCATACCACTTACTAGGCTCCTGAAGGCGATCTCAGTTGATACAGCTGACAAGATCTGCGGGACCTCTGTAGAAAGCCTTCCAATGGCCGCTAAGTTTGCAAGACCTGAAAACACACTATCTGAATCTTCGGATAGCGGGGCGTTGTGGCAATTACGGTAGCTTTGTTTCGTTCATCTGTGGCATCTCCATACTGAGCCCATATGCCTATAGCCTCAATATAGTTGGCTGCACATTTATGGAGGCAGAGATCTTGGAACGCTAGATATCTTACATTATAACTATCATATAATATTTACACGTGTAAAGGAGTGCGTAGTGCAAAGCGTTGTGCACAAAATTACGGGAAAATAGGGTACAAAAACGAAAGCAATACGAGGATCGACAGCGGGGGTATCTTGCGTTGGGTTCTCATGGAACCTTTTTCTGCCTACACATTCAATTCTTCGTTGCTCAGACGACTCGTCTGAGTAAAGACGACGTCGGAAAAAGCTGATTTGGTATGGGCAGCGTTTCGGTCCAGGTTGCGGTAGTTTGACAAGTCTGGTTTGTCAGTATTAGTGGTCTGTGATTCGTCGAAACGCAGATTTGCGTTTTGGGAGCGTCGACTATCCCATGTATTCTTGGACTGGTGTCTCGTGTCAATATCAGATTCTAAATCTAGAGCGGAAACACTTACAGCTGCTAATTCAACAGTCTCGGCCAAAAGATCTTTCAGTTCTTCTCGCACGTTCAGGGTATCCATAAGCGTCTATTCAAAGATATAAAATAATCAGATGGACAGCTTGAAACGGTAGAGTGAACGTACATTCGTATAGATACGGCCTATTGGTATAGCGAACATCCCGTAGAAGAATGTATTAGGGCTTATTGCTGTCCAAAAAATGTAATTTTGTATAGTCGATTATAGAACTACGTTTTACGCACCGAATGAGAAGAGATCCCCAAGAGCAAACACTGCGGCAAAAAATCCAGTTTGAATAGCCCCTCGGATCAGACGGTTGATCGCCGTGTTGGTTTGGCGATAGCCTGTCCGTGCTTTAACCAAAATGAAAGTGATTAATACTATATGAATGAAGGTCAACAGCTGCTAATTGACGAGTAGATTAATGATTGATCCTACATGCAATCATAACATCAATAATCGACTGGAGGGCAAGCCAACACGTCACGAGTGACGTGAGCACATCCAATTTACTTGCACTATGAAATAGATAATTAGCTCACTGCAGAGGAGAATATAAACGAACACTCACTCTTTGATTATCCAGGCTCTAATATGGTCAGGTGGTGTATGATTGGCAGAAGAGGAAAAACATACTTGGTACCACATGCTACTCCAGTCGCAAACGATGCTAGCGCTAGTACCAGCAAGATACCACTGACGAGTTTATTCTTCATCATACGATATATTCTGTAGATTACTAACGTGAGGTAAATTTAATATATATTAACTTCAGCACTAACCTCAATCCCAGAAAGAGATGAGTAATCAAGGCAGCCATTGCAGTACCGATAGGAGTAAATGTATATGGCCAAAGTGCCACTAATGAAGGAATCATGGGCACATTTAAATGGAATCGTTCCTGGCTAGGTCGGCGTACCTCCAAGAATCGCTGGATTCGTGAAATTTGTCACACTGGAGATTTGGTTATTCTTTGGGAATAGTAATGGAAGGAGATTGAGATTACCAGTACTCCCAAGCCATATAGACGACACTTGACATGGTTCAGTTCTTGAAAATCTTAGAACATAAAAAAAGAACTTACGATGCAGAGTGAAAGGTGTCGAGCGCGAACAGAGCGACCACAGAGGCTCTGAAAACGGAAAAGATCAACTACTACTGCGGTTTTCAGAAAACACTCAGACTTACTTGATCCAGAGAGGATCATTGAACTCTATTAGATAATAGTTAGGAAGATAAAGAACCAAAAAGAATTAAATTAAAAAGGATTGTCCTTACTTTTACCGTAATATGAGGCAAACTGAAACGTAACGAGGCCATACAGATAGGTATTAACTGCGAAACATAGCTCAGTATGACGAATATAAAGCTAGTTTGCTTCGTACTAAAGATTCCAATGAGAAGGACACCTGCAGAAGACCAAAACTCTTAGAAACTTTTGTAGTTGAATGCATTGAGGTGGTACTGACCCAGAGTCTTGTCGTATTGGCCCATGGATGAGAAAATAAAGGAGTGAAGGAAAACAGAGAGGGAATGGAGTCCAAGCTACCCCCAAACTGTTGTTGTATACAGTTTTAAAGTTTCTCCGGCCATGAAGAAGCTCTAAAATAGAAGGTTTTGAATGTTTCCGGGCGAGTGGCGCCCGTATTCGCGTAATTTTTGGGCAGCCGAATTTGGCTTCGACTTTGTGTTAAGATCCTGACCCTCAGTTTACAGGGATGACGGCAACCACGTTTATTGGTCTAAATGAAGTAGATTTGAGGGGTATCTTTCGCACAGGAAAAATGCATGGAGGTAACTTGTCATCAACCTACAGGAAGCATAAATTGGCAGAAGCAATGCAAGCTGCAGTTCGCAATAAAGGTACTCGATACTCAAGCAATTGTTGCTCTTGACGATGAGGTTCGACAGTTAACCTGAAAGAATGTGGCAAAAAAAAAAAGTAACTAAAGCCTGTCGAACCTGAGATTGAACATTTGGTATTAGGCAATTTAGTTCCTCGCGACGGATTGAATACGATTCCCGAGATCGATAATAGATATGAAGTCATTTCGGCCGTACTGTTGTCCTCTTGCACAATTCTTGCTGTGATTTTTGCGTTCCCAAGTAGTCTCGACCTTTTTTTTGTCTGTCAAATGAATGATAAATGATTTATTTCCCACCGGAGCTGTAACTTTTCCAAAAATACGACATCTAATGCCGCCAATCGTCCCACTGATAAATAGATTAAGAGAATGGTTCGAAGAGGTGCATTGGTAGTTCAGGCATGCGGCAAACATGTGCCGGTTGTTAGATTCTTTTCAGGTTTGTTATTCGTGATGCAGACGTATTGCCGCACGGCGGCCGTAAATTTGGTGTTCAGATGCAAGCGTGTATAGCAACGACCCAAGAAACAGAGACAGAGGTCGATGGTTTGAAGTGAGAAGAAACCGGATAGCTACACGGATATTCAAATAGAAAGTTGACTCAAGAGAAGTCACTCTAAGTTCCAACATACCCAAAACATACATAAACATTCATCCGGACCAGCCACCCGACCATCAGCATCTGCCATCTTGTCGTCAAAGTTTGGTCAAAGCTGACATTTAAGCATGATAATATACACATGAAGTACCTAACTGTGGGTAGTAGGAACTTCGTGGATTAAGAACGGATTTGTAAAGTATCCTATTCAAATACAGCTGTAAGCCAAAACATTTCAATTAAAGTCCAATATTATTAACGGATAATGATATTTGTTGGAATGCAGCTCTAAGTATCCTACAATAGCATAGGTACGAACTAATAGTACAGTGGTACAATTTTGACGTCGGATATATATGTACACTTCCTGGTGATATAAATGGACGGCTGGGTGCTCCGTGGTATTGATGTGTATGGTGATAGTACAAATGCAATTTTGGTAAATACACTTGAGTGGAATGGACTTCATGTTTCGATGATACTGGTGATTGAAACCAAAGATTACATAGCGAGATATTAAACCATGGATAGGACAGAGTCTTTCTCGTCCGCATATCCCATTTCCTGAAAACTCTCCTGTTGGTGAGATCGTCGCCGTGAAAAGAATCGAGCAACGGCCGAAATTGCGCTAGATTCGGAAAGGATTTGGCGAGAAGCGAGGAGAGCCAGGACGACGACACCAGTAAGACCCATGGCAAACCCGCTGCTGGTGTAGTAGTTAATGACAACGAGCCATTGGATGAACATTGCGATAAGACTCCAGAGAAAGAACGCCTTTGGTAAAGAGTAAACCAGAGCGACCCACTGAAAACCGAATTTCTGAGACCGTACTGCGGACATGAAATCATGCTAATTTAAGTTAATAAAAATCTTAGCACTATGGGAAGAGGAGACTTACTGCGCTGCCAGTATCTCCGGTTTCCAGATGTTCGTGGCGTTGAATCAAAAGGGTTGATGCGAGGAGGCTGGCGCTCAAAAACGCCGCAGAAGCCATCATCAACGGAGTCACTGATGGTAGTGCAAATACCATAAAGATATTAAGGCTGTGAACGTATACTTAGTTGCTGGAACTTCGGAACTGAGAAGATGTCGCTCACATGAGAGTGCAGGCGACATTGTAGAGATTTGATCTCCAGTCTGCGAAGCAGACCTTCATAAAATCGTGCCACCGCTCTTCAAAAATAACGTGATCCAGAAAAACTGCATCCAAACTTGATAAATAAGTCTCAGCAGTCTTCAAGGAAGCTGCTGAAGTAAGCAGGCTACTCCAGCGTGGAACATCGATAGTATCGAGATCCAAAATAGATTGAATGGTGGCCAGGCGAGCCTGCTTTTGTCCGTAATGGTTCCATTGTCTGGTGCGTTCTATAATTTGCATTTAGCAGATGCAAGCGTAACGATTCACCTAGGACTTACGAATCACGTTCCAAAGACGGGCTGCGACGCATGTCGTGTAGCCATTTCTATGATTACCTAGTGCGCTATTAAGATATGTAATATTTATAATTGAACCACAACATACCACGAGTGGCTTTGAGAATTTTTACGAACTTCATGCACTTCTCGGCGCCAAATCCGAAAGTCCCTGAAGAAGAGGTTAAATGATCTGAAGGAGCACAATCAGTCAGGATAAATTTGCAATGACTGAAAAATCCGCTGACCTGCCGCTGCGTGCGTTAAAACATTAACTAACTCGTTGATGTTCTCAAGAGGCAAACCGCTGGTGTGCATAGGGAAAGTCTGGACGTGATCCCAATATTCAGCCTCTAAAAGTATCTCTGCAGAAAATCATAAGTATAAACAACTTGGTAAAATTTTGCCACTCACTTAAATGAGAAGTAGAAGCAACAGTACCAAGATTAAGCTGGCTTGTATCGTATCTTTCTATCCAGAAAACTGTACGGGAGATGTTGTCCACGAAATAGTAGAGACAATCCTGATCCGCGTCAATTCTAATGAAAAGCTCAACATTTTCGTGCACGATGATGTTCTTTTCGGCAAGTAGCTCTAGTATATGATTAATCCAGCGAGTAACGCTGGTGGCCACCTCAGTATTATATAAATCCGCGGTCGTTACGACTGAGGGCACCGAAGCTCGCGCAAAGTAGATTTCGCCCTCAGGGTGGATATATTCCGACCACTGGGGAAGCAAATAAACAGGAGACCTATCGTTCGTCTTCATTAAGAATTATTAAAATCTGTGAAACGGATTACTGACGTTTCCCGAGTCGAAAGAAAGTGTGCTGGTTCAATTACAGCATCACTGAGTTTTGACCTGAAATCCTCATCAGAATACGAAAGGAGGTTGGAAATTATTGATTTACTTATTAGCAGGAGAATCATATCTAGTGGTTTGCCCAGGAGTGGTAGGGTAAAGACCTCCAGAGACGAGAATAGTAGATTCCATTGCTGTTGGTGGAGCCTGGGTATAGGTGCGGGAGGAAGGATGGATAACACAAGTACCGTGTCATCGTATTATAAGTGAGGATAACACGACCTAAGACCCCATTAGTCGAGGCTGTGAGTACGTTTGACAAGACTTGTTAGAATGGTCACGGGGCAGTGCATATTAAGCGACAAGTGTTCAAGGTTATGTAAGCTTACTTTTTTCTTTTTTGGTCAACGCAGTCTTATTTTGGTCCGGGCACCGGATAGCCGAGGCAGTGTCCCCGCATGCTCCTCCTTCCGAGCTTCGAATCAATATATTCACCGCCTTCAACTCGGTTATGCATCATCGTTCAGGCTACAAGAACCCGTGAATCCAAATATTAATTCTACCTGGATGCTGTCAATCTTAGCAATGCCTCTCAAATCTCAAAGAAATAGCCATGCCACCGCCATTTCGCAACCGGTGGATATCTTTGAGCGCCTTGATGCCTTGTGATCACCTGCTACCTGATTTAGAAGCAGCGTCTAATCCAGATCGCGGAGGGATCACAGTATCTTTGTGTTGTCAGGAGTAACCAACTCACTATGTCTGACGAACAGCAACCAACGACGTCTTCAGATTCAACATTTATCACAAGGTGAGTGCTTTTTGCATTGTTCCTTGTCCTATCTATCATTGTCAACAATCTGTTAATGTTGCGGCAGTGATAAGAAGGCATCGCACACAGAACAAGAAGACCAGGACGTGGGCGTCCAGGATCAACAATTACATACCGTGAAAGCTAAGGATGGTGTACCTGGGAAGGGTAGCGAAGCACCTACAAGTACTGACCTCTTGGACGGAAACAATACCACCTTATCTCAAAGAGTTCTGACGCCTGTCGTTCTGTACGTGTTTTATTTTGGCTTATTCTAGTTGAATTGCTATTCTAAGCTACCTGTAAACCACGACAGTGACAACAAGGCACATGAAAGCGATCCCCTGGATGGTAATAGTGCTGTAAATACTGAGGCTGGGAAGGATAGGGGTGTGCACAGCCTGGAAGGTACTAGCGGCTCAACACCCAGCGATAATAAAGAGGGTTCTGAGGGTTCTTCCTCGGAGTACGAGACTGACACTGGGTCAGAAGATGAAGAGGAACCTGATACTAGTAAATTGTGCGCTCTACTTCTCTATAATATTACTTGGTCCTAACCGCTATTCACATATCTTAGTCGTCCACGAGGAAGACCCAGCGCTCCTGTCTACGGAGGCAAACCTAAACCTAGGCCAAAGTAGCGCGCGCCTCTGCTCTTCGTCTATTGTGTGTATACAGATTATCTGATAGATAAATGTAACCACTCCACTTCTTTGCGACACACACAATTATATGATCTACATTTCTGATGACATCAATGCAGATGTGAATTGCAGATCAACTTACGACTTGCAAACTTCTATTCAGACTTTCGAGATGCTATCATAGCTCAGTGCACGGGGCGTTGCAGTGGAACGCCACCTTTGGCGGTGCCTCCTGCTGTTGACATCCAGATGGTGAACATGAAGTGAAACTGCAACGTTTATGGAGGAAATTTTAGTCGCTAGAGCTCGCAGAATGCATATAAAGCTAATACACCTTTCGATCTCAAACTTACTCGTACTCACTTATAGCAAACATGTTTTGCCTTTCACTCCGGTATGTCCTTGCGCTGTCTGATAAGGTCAAATTTTCTGATAAATGATTCATTCTCGTCACCCACAGCACCATACGGCTCTGTTTCCGTTCCTTGTTTTCACGCTATCATAGCAAGACCGACGACAATGAGAGGTGACACCTCATGTTGAAAATTTCATCGCATTTGACTAACATACGTCCTTGACGTTCAGCGACGAAATGAATCAGTAAGTCAGACCGACCTCTTTACCGTTCCGTCCGGAGCGCTCAAACTGCTAATTATAGGTATCGTGCAAGAGGTCCATCGAATGTTAAAGCAACAGGCGATACTAACCCGCCGAGCAGCGTTTCGGGTGTAAAAAAGCCCCCGAGAAAGTGAATGTCCACCGACGTAGAGCATGCAGCAGAATTTTTCGTTCTCTCTGTGCGTCTGGGAGCGCTCGTCCGAGGGGATCGCACACGCATCGTTTGGTTATGGTCTATTATGCATAACGATATGATCTACTCATACATACCCCGCGCGCCATTTTTACATTTGCCTAATATACTCTTTTCCTATTGAGCTTTTGTAGATCCTCGGCTAAGTTATATGCGACCTGTAACAGGAACTACAAGCCTAATTTTCCGAAGTGAAGAACCCCCCACTATACTAGATCTCTACTACAGTAGTAGTACTGCCGCGGTAATCAAGAAGTCTGAAGGCGCAATCCCGAGAGTCCTCTGACCGGCTTATTCAAAGGTGTATCCATGTTAGCATATTAGACGCTCATTACCAGTGTACACACCAGTCGGTCATCTTGACATCCAGTCAGTGCAGTTAACCAGCCCATCAATCAAAGTTCGTGAGCGCTTATTATGGAATCCTTTATCTGGATGTTTCTTTCCCTCTAACCACTCTACTCATCTTCGACCATCTCACCACTCTAGCTAATAAATGAGTGACGAAGAAGTTCCTTCGATCGCGGATGCCATCGTAGGCGATGTGAAGTGGGTGCATACCTTGGTTGTTACATTCCCTCAACTAATGGAATTATGTTAGCACTATTGTGAAACCATATATCGACGGTGATGTGAGCTCAGATGAGGAAGAGATGTGAGTAAACAGTTAAATAATACGCTACAAGCAATTTGTTGATATCGAGTGGAAATTCAGCCTTCCAGACTCTCCGGAGCGCCTGGGGTAGGTCTTCCACCACAGCTGAATCTTACGGTTAATAATAATGGGGTTCCTCACTTAGTTATAGATCCCGTGGACCGGCTGACAGTAAATCAAAGGGCCAGGTACAGAAAGATAGTGCTGTCAAAGACGGGAAAGGCCCTCCAAGTGGGAAGGGTCCCGCAAACGGCGTGAAAGTCCCTCCAAAAGACGATAAGAAGGGAAAGGTGGACGCGTCGAAGTCGAAAGACCCAAAGCAAAAAGACAAGAAGTAAATTAACTCCAACTTGGTGTTAATAGAATAAGTCTGAGTGATTCATACGCGATTGGAATGAGAAGTGAGAAATCTGCATGTTGGGCTCAGGATAGTGTGCTTCACTAGGCCTTTTATAAGAGCTGCCGAGCGGAATCCTTGAAAAGGATGAGAATACGGCATCCTTCACATGTGCAACGTCCCATGTGATACGACGTTAGACGCACATATAGGCTTCTGGACTTAAAACGAGCGCTAGCCAGCGCCTATAGAGGGCATGGGAATGCTTTATCTACTGGAACCAGGCGTTTTCCTCTCCCTCCTGATCCCATCCCCGCCCCTTTGTAGTACCTTATCAGAACTAGTACTGCGTATCTCTCCATGGGCCATAATAATCAGTCGAATTTTATCGGAGACGCTATTGTAGGGAGGGTGAAGTATGTCTTGCCATACGGACCTGCGATATCGACAGTGACTTAAACACTTCGTATTAATTAGCAATGTCGTCAAACCGTTGGTGGATGGAGCTGGAGGAAACGGCACCAATAATATGTCAGTTCTTTGATAGCTTTATTTCACAAAGCTAAAGGCTGAACCGGAGTCCATAGATTACCGGATAAGCCTGAAGGTCCTTCGTACGTTAAAAAATTAAATATAGCCCTGCCACGTTCTATTTACATCCAGCCATTTATCATTTTAGATATAGGCCTAGGGGACCTACTAAAGGCGTCGTCAAAGGAGACAATAAAGCAAGTGGGGGCGGTAACGTGAAAGCTCCGCCCAAAAAAAATTAGCTAGCTTGCATCCTATGAATATATCCAAATATTTTCTGAGTGCCACATGCGGATCTGATAGTAAGTTTTCTATGCCCCACCGAGTTACCACAATTCGCATTTATACAGTGCGATAAATGAGACACCCTTTCGGTTTCTAGCAAACCCATTTTAAGTTCTCTCGCATCCGTGGCAAAAGCCACTCATAAAGTATCACACATGCGACGGATAATTCGAATACTTTAGACGGATAATTTAGAGGCATTACTACTCGTGCTGATGACCAATTCTTGGGTATAGGGTAAAATCCGATGCTAAAGATAACGGAATAAAATAAGTATAGCTACGAGAATAATTAGTAAGAGTGAAATGAAATATGTAAGTATATTATAACTCACCTCAGTCAGAATAGACATTGACCGAGGTGTTTCTACGCTATCTAGAAGTCTTATATACGGGTACTAGTCTGAGAAATAATAAAAAGGAGTAACTACTTGAAGTAGACATAAACATACGAATCACTTGTTTCTATGCTACCAAGTCCGAGTAATAAATACGTTGCTAGCTCGTCTGGATAGTAAGTGGGTCGAATAGAAGGAATAACAAGTGGATAATTAAGGGAGGGCGATGCGCGAAATGGTTTGTATTTCCAATAAATGATTTGAATCTCCATGAGCCTAGTCCTTCCAGGGGCCAGATGTTTGTATTGCTTCGGTACTTTCGCTTCCGTGCTGACCATTCGGGGGAGAATACGATGAATATTACTGCCCAGGAAGTCCCCATGAGACGCGCTGGGATTTTTGAGTAAGTGATGCATATCAGCGATGAGAAGTCGACTAAAACGGCGATCATGCTGTGAAGTCCAGAATGTGTGTCTTAAATAAATACAAGCAACTTATCCCACATAAGAAGTATATATGGTGGGTTGGAAACGACTGCAAGCATCTGTTCAGAAGATAATAGATCCTTCTCTTTATACAAGAAGGACATCTCTATTGGTAGAGGGAGACTCACATGCACGCATACAGCCTAGCATCCCATTTGGGATGATCGGGTGGTTATACAGGTACCCGGTATTTACCAGTCTTTAGGAGGCTTCGTTTGCTTCCGTAGTACTAAAAAGCCCTTGGGTATGACAGAATACCCTCAGTCGTTTCCTTTCCGACTGAGGTGTGTTTATTCCTATCGTATACAGTTTACTTCGATATTAAACTACCTATCATCTAGATACTTACCTAAATCTTCCAATAGGTAGCTTAATACGACAGTCGTTTCCTTTCCGACTGAGATACTTAACTAAATCTTCCAATAATCTCATTTATCTGAGCGCCCGATATAAGGCTGACTATTGCACTTCAAACATACCACATCTCTCGGAGCCTTCCGGATGAACATACGAGATCAAGAGGAGGTCTATGATGATATTTCAGACACTAGTAACAGCTAAGAGATAGCCAGGAATCAGGCTGGAGAGCAATAAATAAGCTCAGAGTTTGAAGTGAAGTTGTAATTTGAAGTGTCATAGGCAGTACACAACTTCAACACGAGTGGCCAGGGAGAAGCATCTCAAATCAACTCCAAGCCCTCGAAAATGACTGTAGACTATGGATGTTAGTATAGCTACAAATGAGGTACGTCTGAAATACAGGGTAAGGTATCTCCTATCGTTTACCTTATGTGAATTTCATACAACAGTGAGCGTGGAATCACACGACGAACGGCGAAGAAATTTAGTCCATTTCCATTGTTTTTTAGACGCATCTGCTTCAGCGCACACCATGCTTCGCCGATCATGCTCAGAAGAGGCGTCTTTGATGCTGGTAGCTCCGACATCCATGGGTGGTTGGTCGACGGGAAAGTCTATGTGTCGCTCCCATGCCATCCAGATACACCAGAAAATGAGAACAGCGATAGCCGCCCATGCACCGCCCACGAGTAGACGAGTAGGAGTATTTGAATTTCCGAAACACATCAACGAGAACGCCGTTAGAAAAGATACCATACTGATAGAAATCAATTAGCGAGGATTTGCCAGACAGGGCAGATATGGGTACTTACGCCCACATGAGTAAAGCATAGGGTAGACTGAACATGATGGCTATCGTTTCCATACCAAAAGTGGGGTGAGTACGTCTATGTATGAAAGATATCTGTATGGAGGAACATGTCAGGAAAGATGTAAAATCATACTGAGATAATAATACGTACTGCGTCCTCCGCCGATTCCTTCGCTTTTGTACGATTCTGTCGGACAAGTAGCAGACCGAGCATGATACTTCCAATGCTAGCCACGGTAGATATATAGCTAGCTATTTGTGCTGCAGATCGGTATGGATGAGCATCCTGGTTAACCGTCTGGATGGCCAAGGCAACGTTGGCGTTTAATAAGACCGTAGCCTACCCGAACAAGAAGACATCAGCTAGTTGCAGCGTATTCACACGATAGTACGACGCACGTAGAGTATGAACTCCTGCCACTCGTTATTCAGCTTGGCTATAGACTGTGTCCAAACCGAGCTATACATGACCCCGTCTATTAACATCTTCTCCAGAGAACGAAGATGGACGTCCGGTGCTGAGAAGAGAAGAGGTGATAGAGTCTTTACCAGCCAAGTGCGCTTGTTCGTGATACTTCCATGCACAGACTCGTCACGATTGAGACGTGCACAAGGCTCTCCGTGCCAGTTTAAAAATCGTTGACGGGCTGTCATAGCGCAAGTATTAGTGAGGTCATCTCCATCCTTATGGAAGAAGAAATGTACCAAAAGTGTGCATTAAGCGACCTATGGGGAAATTGTGAATGATAAACTATATTATCAAGGCTGAAACACTTACTAAGGAGACAAGTTGAACCAACGTATGAAGTTCCGACATTTTCTAATCAACGGTCAGACTAACCAGAATATAAAGAAGATAGCGTAATAAACCATACTTTTCAAGCTGTTGGTCAGACTAAGCAGCTTCTGAAGGTCATTAGAGTCATAGGGGGAGGTTGAAGTCTGGGATGTCATGGTATCTATGAGGTAACAGCGGTGAGGAAGTGTCGTTATAAAATACAGTAATGTGTGGCATACCTCCTATTGCATGCATTAAGAGATCTCTTAGTTCGTTCACATGTTCATGTGTGATTTTTAATGTTGTAGGGAATAGCTGACAGTGATACCTAGTGGTTGTGTGAGTAAGACAAATGTGTTTATATATGGTAGCTCATACCAATATTGTGCTTCAATTTCATGCCCTGTATTCAAACATTAGGAGAACGCATCCTACAATTCCAACTCACATGCGCACCGATGTGGCTGTGAGCGGTAACACCGTCAATCTGGTGCCATGCTGGAAGATCAGAGCCATTGATTTCGTCTAAGAAGAATATTGTTCGGCTCTTGTGATCTGCGAAATAGTAATTGTCTATGAGCTCGTACTCTTTGTCATAAACAAGATCTAAAACTAAGTCAACGGTAGGCTCGAATTCAATATTGTGAATGCGGATGAAGTCGTAGATGACAGCAATATCGGTGGTGATATGGTTGAGCAGGTTGGGGTCATACGGGTTTGCGTCAGTGAATATCCTCTGAAGTGAGAGTCAGCTGTACGGAGTTATACCAGAGATAAAATGAATGAAGGATGCAGACTTTCTGTTCATGAAAAAAGTATCGTGCTCCTTCTGGGTGTAAGCATGATATCCAACCAAGAGGGTCTTCTCGCCTAAATAACTGGATTAGCACGCTATAAATATACTTCAAGAGGCGACAGTTACTTGTTGTAGGCCGTGGTCATAGGAGGGATTTTAACATTTGTCTCGTTTTTAGGTCTGGATAGACTGTTAACAAGATGCAACATCCAGAGCATAACTTTTGCTTACACCTTCGCACCCTTGTTATATCTCATGAAATATTCCGGTGACTGGGGTAAAATCTTAGGATGTGAAAGCGTTTTAGGCAGCTTAGGCGGTTCTGGAGACGGGCTTTCCACCGCAGGTAAAGGTACAATTATAGAGCCAGAAGGCGAGGTACTCCTAGACCGAACTGATATTTCCATTGAGTGGCGGTCCATTGACCTCCTCCTGGGTACTGCAAGATTTGGGAAGTGAGATTGGGAGTATGGTCGGTCAAAATTCAGGTGCGAGGTGTTCTGCTGGTTATACATGGGAATGCTAGGGTATGAAATGGTATATTGGTTCATGGGTATAGTTCCGAGGTCTTGTGAGGATCTAGAAGCGTTACAGACAGAGAGGGCATAAGGGTGGAGGGAGTATGCGATGTTATCAACTGGTCCAAGGATATCTCCAGGTTGTAAATGTAGTTTATCGTCCATAGGTGTTTGGAATAGTGTTGATGGTGGATACGGGGAATCTAAGTAATCGGTTGTTACAGTGCTCATAATTTCGTCTTTCTCTCGACAGTGTTCAACATACGAGAGTCTTCGTCTAAGACCGCCCTCCCCATCTC
>JASFCX010000187.1:0-17373 GCA_036937015.1 Crucibulum parvulum | reverse complement strand
CACCACCCTGCCTTCTTGTGTGCATCAATGTAATCCACTCACCACCCTGCCTTCTTGTGTGCATCAATGTAATCCACCCACCACCCTGCCTTCTTGTGTGCATCAATATAACCTGCCCACCCCAACTTTTTGTGTGCATCAATGTAACCCACCCACCCTGTCATCTTGTGTGCATCAACATAGCCCACCTACCCTACCCTCTCATGTGCATCTATGTAGCCCAACCACCCCACCCTCTCATCACATGCATTAACATAGCCTGCCCTGCCTGCTTTCTCCTGTCTGCCACCCACCTGCCCACCTGCAAACTCAACATACCCATCCTACCCATCCTGCAGCATTAACAGAATTCAATATAGATGTAGCAATTGATACACTGTGGAAATTCGACTTTTTGTAGTGATTCCCACACTACACTTGATTGCTTCAAAGTGGCCAATTTGGACCTTTCTCTTGCAACTGCAAGGTCTTTGCATCTTTGTTGCCCTGCTGTCTGATGTGCTAAGTTTCAAATTTCCATAAATGGCTCATGCACTTGTTGTGCATCAACTTGCCCTTGCTGCTCAGAGAGTTCAAATTCTCCTCTAGTTTACTTCAGGCTTTACTCTAGCATCTAATTAGTTGCTATATTATTTCTAATATTCAACCTCACCCAGGGCACACCAGATCCTAGAAATGCCACAGTGTTCCAGCACTCCTTGTTACACCCTCACTCAGCCTTGTCACAGTTGCCTCTCCTGTTGGTAAATCTTTGCAAAACCCTTAGATATTTGGAATTAGCACTCAAAATAATCTCATGTAGCTATTGAAAAATTTTCTGAAATTTAGCATGAGAATTAAGAGCCTGAGACTGGCATCAGTTCCTGATTCTGAAGATTTGGAAAAGCAGCCTTTTTGTACAGCCATGCTAATTTCAAGGATATAAAAAATTGTAAAATGTAGGTGAGATATGTATAATTGTAAATCTGTGAAAAGAATAGTGATTGTGTATAAATTGAGTGCAGAAGAAACAAAAAGTCAATATTTGCCCCAACAACAAATGCTTAATTAGAACTTTCCCACCTGCCATATTATGCATGAAGTGCCTGTGACCAGCATGATTAAATGCACTCTTGATCCAACATGTATTATGAGCTTATGACACACTCTCATAATTCTCTTCAGCTTTAAAATTAGAATTTGTATGCTGAAGAAGCTAAGGAATGTGATTTTTTTTTAAAAATCAAGAATTCACATGGATTCACTTTGAACTACAATTGTCTCTACTTGTGACAAAGAGTGCCAGAACACTGTAGCAAGATAATGTGCCTTATCATGTCACTTTATATTTTTGAACTCCATTGCAGTACCAAAACTTGTAACAATCAAACTGTATCATGGGACTTTTACTTGTTAGAGTTGAATCACTAAGGTCAGGTCTAACAACCATCAAAATTTCTGTAGCATATCAATCACTATGTCTATATTGAATTCTGCTATTGATGTCACCTGCCCCTGCCTGTAGCTAGGATTGATGTAACCTTAATTATAGTATATAAGTAGTATTGATTTCATTTGTTGTTGACTCAATTCTATTGTGTTGAAACAATCTTTACACCCTGTGGTGTTGTAATTGCATGGACCAAATTTGCAAAAGCTGAATCACCCACCAATATTCTAGAGTCCTTGGATTCAGATTATCCAACCCCAGACTTGTGACCCAATTATGTATGCATTGATAAAGCATGTCTTCTGCTGTGTGTACTGCTGTCCAATATGGTGCATGGGATCAGTAGTTTACAGTCCCCCCCATTCCACTGGGAATCCATCTTCATTCCTAGGAATCCACATTGGTTCCTAGAAACTTATTTATATTGAAGTAGTTTCTTTATATTACTATTGAATAAATTGGTGAAAATCAGTAAAAATAAGAGCAAATCAAACAACATAATCATACAAATAAATACAAATAATAGCCATTGCTATATGATAATAATTATTATTAAAAAAAGCAACAAATAGGAACAAATAGTTCAAACTCATTAAAAATAGGCAGCAATTAAATAGAACCAGACATGTACAAGTAAGTACAAATAAGTACCAACCATATCAACCTTTACTAATATGTTAATAATAATCAAGACAAAAAAGAGTGAAATATCAAACAAACAAAATAAGTACAAATGATACTAGATATACACAACTTAAAAATGGAATAAAGTGGTTGTATCCAAACAAAGGTAAAAAAAATCTATTTTTACCAATGTTATATACAACAACAGTAATAAACAGAAAAGAATTAATAAAATAAAACAATTGATAAATTATTAATCAATGCAAATATGTACAAATAAAGAATCTTTTATTTATATCCATTTACCATAAAAGTATTTATATTAACTCCAATCTGACTATATTCTGCTTTAGCAGAATATTCAATAGTATACATTATAATACTATTGAACACTATAAGTGAAAATTAAATAATGTACAAATATATTACAAATATAATTAATTTTTTGATTTTTCCATGCATGTGTATGTATATGTATTGTTACAGTACATTAAAAGGTCAGAATAGTATTCATACAGTGGTGTTAGCAAATTTAAAAACTTGTGATTTGGTTAGTATTTCATGATTTGCAGGTGCAATTCTTATTCAATTTCAAGACAAAAACAATGACATATTTCTATTAACAGTCTCTATGATTTAAAATATCAATAAATATATACAAACATGTACAAACATTTGCATTTATCCTATTTGTTTCTCTTTGATATAATTGTATTATAGAGAGGAATGTTATTTGGTGTCAATGTTTGTATATATTTGTTTATATCTTAGATTGTACAGACTATTAATAGAAATGCACTATTATTAGTTGTGTTGAAATTGAATAAGAATTGCAGCAACAAATTGCAAAAATAATTTTTAAATCACAAGTCTTTTGAGTTTGTTGATATCTATTTCTTACAGCATTGTGGCCCTTAATATATTATAATAATGTATATAACATGGAAAATCAAGATTTCATTTCTGTTTGTTTAAATTTGATTGGCCTTTTAGTTTCTTATTCTTTTTTATAATTTTCTTTGATTTTTCTTCATTTTTCTTCATTTATTCTGAATTTCATTATGTATTAGACAGTGTTAGTAGAAGTAGGCCATAATGTCTATTAATTTGGTCTTATTTAGTTCCATTTTAATTGCTCAGATTTTTTATTTATATTTTTCAATTTTATTCCAACAATTGTGATTATTATTGCTGATTTTATAAACAAGATCCATGATATAGCCTTTATTTGTATTTGTTCTGACTTGTCTGGGTTCATTTACATTTACTTGATTTATGATGATTTCATTATCATTACTGATGTTATAACCAAGTGTTAATAATAACAGCTCTTGTTTATTTGTGTTTTGAATTATTTTGAGTTATTCATTTTTATTTTATTTTTCAGGATTTAGTTCATATTTTGATGATTTTTATTAGATGGTATCAATTCAAGCAACTCTTGTTTGTGTATATTTTGCATTGTTAGTCAAAGTAGCTCTTATTTGTACATGCTTGCACAATGCTTTCATGGAATGTCTTAGATATTCCTTGTAAATCCTAGGAACCATTCCACTTCCATTCCAGGCCAAATGAATATAAAGAATAACAAGTAAGTATATTTACTTATGATCATAAATGTATATTACATTTTTAATAGTAAATATCCATCTGGATTCCATTTGCATTCTGTGGATTCCATCTAAATTCTACAGATTCCTGGTAGATATATGGGGGACTGTAAAGACCTTGGGTGGACTTGGCTTCAGCTTATGTGCTATGCCCTTCACAATCTATTCAATTGTCCTGAATTTGTTGAGGTGTTGGTTAGTGTAGAGTCAGAGATGTAGCCTTAGGCCTTGTGCCTTTGCTACACCTCAGATACAAGGGTGGGTAAAGGTGGAAGAAGTGTGGAAAAAGTTAAATGGGTAAGAACATATAATATTCAAACTGAAGATCATAGTACAAACTGGAGTATTTATACTAACTAAACTAATTGTTCATATATATGGGAATTGGAAACAAGATGTGAGATATCAGACATGATGTCAAAGTAAAGACATAATAAAAGAATCAGAATAATGTGTGTAAAAATGCAAAAGAAGAAATCAGCTGATTAAACTAATTGTCAGAACTAAATATAGATGATGTGAGAATTGTTAACTAAAAATATCTCATACAGAAAAAGAATGTTTATTGTTAGAATTGGATGAATGCAGAAGGTGCATGATAAGTGCAGTAGAAGTTTCCAGATGTGACATGAAGTTAGCTGTAAGTGTGTAAATTGGACTGACTACATTGCACACTGACTGCATTGCCCAAGCTTCCACTACAACAGATAAGCCAGTGGAGTTGACAGCTGAAGACCAAGAAGGCATTGAAGCTGACCAAGGTGAGTGATATTCATCCAAGACAGTGTCTTCCTAAGAGTTAATTTCAGATTCTGAACTAGGAACCCACAATATCATTGAGTCCAAGTCTGATGGCAGCAGCTACAATCCTGAGTTACAAGATGAGGTGCTAGAGGATGTTGACAACACCAATATGGAGCTTGAAGACAATGGGCCAGACACAAACATAACACAGAAGAAAGGTGGAAAAGAGAAGCAGGGTGTTGTTGTAAGAGTGCAGATATGTACACTTCATGATACCCTGAGTGCAGGAGATCTTTCTGATGTGGAGATGATTGATGGGGCTTTGAGTCAGACCTCAAAGTGGAAATCATTCTATGCAGGGAAATGAGGTGGCTTAATGTTACCATTGATCAATGTATTTTAAGCATGTTTACATTTTACTCCCACAGCACATTGAAGAAGAAGCCATCACATCCATTGTGTGTTAATTGTGACTGGGAGACTGCCTGTTAAGATTAGAAGAGAGGGGAGGTGGATGAGAACTCAGACACAGACACAGACACAAAAGTGGATCAGAATTGATTGTAGAATTCAGTGAACATGGTAGCTATTTATCTACTGTAAAGCACAGCAAAGCTGTGCTCAAATGCTATACAACCAAATAATAGAAGAAACAATCAAAAACAACCATCAAACCAGTCCAAAAGCTATGTAACTATCAAATCAATGTAGAGGCTGTGCAACCAAATCTAACACTGCCACCTTCTCACATCCCTCCCCAGCTCCTCATACCACTGTCAGCAGTTGAGCAGCTTCCTCCTCTCAAGCATCATTGGTTTGTGATTTCCTCAGCAGTGATGATGCTGCTTTCTGACCTGGAGGGATACTATCAGATGGCAAGGATAGGTTAAATACTAAGGTAGGTGACATCATAAACCAGCACCCCTTACATAATCAAAAATGGTGCTCAATGTCATTGCCAATAACATTCACACATATATATCCCTTTGACTGTCTTTACACCTAGGAATAACAATACAGACTTCTTAGAGTAGTTGCTAGCTTTTTTCAGAAAAAAATTTTAAAGTCAAAAACACTCCAAAGTCTATTTTATTATATCTGACAATGAAAACAAAATTGAATGGATTTTGCAATGACATTTTTGCCACTTATGTAATATAGTCATGTGATTAATTATGCATTAACTGAGATGATTACATAATCATACTAAGTGGTTATATAGCATCCTCATCCTAATCCGTGGATAAACTGGAGGTATCATATCTTGCTCACCTGTCATTATAAAAAATTCAAAGGATAAAATTAAGAATATATTGTCAGTTCCTAATTTCTTATAAATTTCTACTTCTAAAAAAAATTGAGATCCTAAGTTGAAAAATTTGCCACTTATGTAAGGGGTGCTGGTTTATGATGTTGCCTACCTTATCACTAATAGTGATTATCAATATCAGGTGTTGACAAGCCCACTGGGCTCTGTACACAAAAACTCACTAGTAGGAACAGTATGCAATCAGCTGGGATAGCTCGGAATGCATCAAGAAGCATAAGAATGGAGCAGAACAGTTATTTGAACTTGGAACAATGGATTCAATCACAGGATAGACCATTTTCTTTTGATTTAATTAGTATTTTTTATATTTTATTCAGTTATGGACTTATTGGAGGTAGAATCCATGTGATCCATTGTGCAGAAAACATTTCCTGCATTTCCTACACATCAATTGAGTCCCATGAGTGAGTCTGGTGTCTACAGCCACTCAGAGGATCTTTTTACTTCTTTTTTTTTACATTTTAATTTGACTTTACTCCTTTGAATTAAGGACTTTCTTATTTACTTAAAAACATATGTTTTCACTGTGTAGTTCATTAGTTCAGAGTACTCTACATTCCCTCCATACTCCTCTGTACTTACTTGCAACTGCTACACAAATTACTTTGATTTTACAAGAATAAATTCCAGTTCTTTGGGACTTGGATGTTTGAAAATCGTCCTCTTCACTAAATTGCGACGCTTTCAACGACAACAAAGCGAAACAACTTCGGTCTTTTTGCATCACCTAGCGCTTCTTCCAGCCTTTCTATCTGTCTTTGTTTCATAATTTTCATAGCTCTCATTGTCTGATCTTGTCAGGCATGTCAACACAATTTATACCAGAGAGTGCTGAGGTTGATATGTAAACTACAAACTTAGAGAGAAGAGGAGAGAGGAGAGGTATGAGACCAATAGTATTGGTGGTAAGAAATGACCAGCTAAAGACTACAGAATAAAGATGTACTACTACTACTATATATACTAAAAGGTCATGCACATAAGGTGTGACTAGAGCATGTTCAATAATGAGGGAAACTTGTGTTTGAGTAATATAACTACTGTGCACTGTGGCTGTGTACTGTGGTTCATGTTACAAGCATGTATTTAATATGAGATCAAAATGAAATAATTACTACTACTGTGCTTTATCCTCATGTTGCTACATGAGTTGTTTGCTTGTTCTTGTCATTGAAACTATAAGAAACTGTTTGATAATTAGAAAAGAAAAGAAAAAGAATAATGAATATAAACAATTCATGACAGATCTCATTCTTGCTCTCCCTGTTTCCAAGTAAGCTTCTATCACCAAAATCAATGATATACACTCTGTCCCTTTCTCTTCCCACAAAACTTCATCCAAGTTCAACCACTACACATTTAGTCAGCTCCCTCTCAGTACCCACAATACATTTCATAATGTGGTAATCATCATTGCTTTTGATGTTGCATCTGAGCTCAATCCCTGGGAGTTTTTAGATGGGAATGATATTTGCTTCATGGAATCATGTACTATTGGAAGGGTTTAAGCTCACAGTGGATGATATTAAAGGAAGTATGTATGATGTTGTGTGGCATTTGGTGTGTAAACTACATTCATTCATACCTTTCAGCTTATACATTACTCCCTTAGATTAAATGTGCCCATTCAAATTGGATCATGGCTTTGTTCAAGCTGCTGTCAAAGTGTTACATGCAGAGTCCAATCACTGTGAGGTACATGAATTGTCAGAAGAGCACACACAATTTGTTCTTGCACTTCTTGGAGACCCTAATGACCTCCATTCAAAGGTTTGACCTTTCTTATGGCTGTCAATGAATGAGCTGGATTGGGATGATTCAGATGACAATTTACAGGTATGTAGGGTACCATGCTCTCTTTCAGTATCATAAGATCTCATCCTAACATCAACAGGGTCTTTTTCTAGGCTGACTAATAGTTCAAACTTTTGCAGTGCACCTTGTTGCTGGCACCAAAGTTCCAGCATATAATTTTGAGCTATTCAAGTGGCCTATTGGTGCACTCATGTATTCAATCCAAGCAGTACTTATATCAACTTCTTAGTGTACTAATGAGATACTTATTTATCATTTATCATGATGTCATCAGGTTCACCATGTTCTTCTCCACTTGGTAACTGGTACCTATCTTGTACTGAAGGCAAAGGAGGGTGAGTTTTCCAAGCAGAGATGGGCTGATGTCACTCTTGAAGATGCCAGCACTAGAGGCAAGAAGATTTTATTTTGCAAGAGCACACTATTCAAGGGCCATGTCAATCAAATGACTGACAGTCACTGGGAGTGTCTAATGCAAGCAGTGAGATCTGTGAAGCAAAAGGCAGTGACCTCAGTGAAGAAAAGGGAGGTAGAGAATGAAGTTGAGCTGGATGAAGAATATGAAAATGATTTGGTGCTCTTCAATCCAGTATTTGACCAAACTGAGGATGTGTCTTAGATATTCTTTCTTCTATAACATCATTCTATCTTTTTGTCTATGGTATTATGTTTAAACCCATTATGCAATATATGCAATATGCCCAATTTATGAGCTTGAATAAGACTTTGAATAACTACTTTACTAAAGTTTAATGGTCTTTCTAAAGCCTAATGTAATTTTTCAGAAGCTAGGTGTTATCTTTATAGATACCAATACATCTTTGTAAAGACAATTTTGTCTTTGCTGAGAAAATGGACCTAGCTTTAGAAAGAACATCAGTCTTTTGGTCTTTAGTGGTATTTAGTGGTCTTTTCTGTCTTTTTGGTCTTTGTGGTCTTTGTGGTCTTTGAAAAGACCATGAAAGACCTCTTGAAAAAATTTTCACTTTTGCTGATGAGTTTGCTTTAGGGCTGCACATTGTTGCTGTAGTCACAGCTCTTTACAACCATATGGCATTGCTGTCACTGTACCATGAAGCAGATCAGTTTTTTCTTCATGGTATGGTTACGGTATGGCTATGGCCATGTGCAGCCATGAATTTACAGCCATAACAGCAGTGTACAGCACTATGGCAGTACATATATATTTCTGATAAAAATATTACAATCTTTGATAAATGATGCCTTTACAACCATTTCCACCAACTCCAGTATTGACATACATCATAGAGATGCCTCTTGCAGAATATCTCAACTCTCCATTCTTTTTGCACATAGGGAGCTTGTAAGCTATTGTATTTATAACAATAACAAATATTCAACTTCACCATCTCCAGTGCTCACTCTTTGCATTTCATATTCTATCCATTCCTGGTGTGTAAATCCTTGCCACACCATTGATACTGCATTGTAATTTGTGATCTTTTTAAATTTTATGTATAAATATACTTATAGAAGCCATAGACCATAATTAAAGCCGTATGGCCATTAACTTGCCATGCCATACCATCAGCCAATTCAAAACAACTGTGACAGTCAAGGCCAAAGCACAAGACATTCCATCACATTTTTGATCTTGTTCTATTTACACATATATACTCGTAGTTTACATTGTATTACTTTGTCTAGTCAATGCACATCCTTGCTTCTTGATTCCCAACTCATCCCAGTTTCATCTAAGTTCTTTGGTTAGTGACCTTGCCCATAACAGTTTAACTAGACCACTACCTAGCTTCCTTTTTCATTCGCCCTCTATTCCTTGACCCCTTGTTCTATTCTTGGCACCATCACTGATCACGTGATCACATCCCTGTCATGTCATCTGCTCCTCAGACTTCCAATGCATTGTTCACATACTCTTCCTCCACCAATTATAGCTGCCTCAACACTCCCGCTTCCACTCCTCACCCTTCTTCTTTCCAACATCAGCAACAGCAGGCCAATTATGAGGCCCAGCAGGCCCAGTTTCAAGCTCAAGCTGAGTGAGAAACACTCTACTGCACTGTTGCAGCTCTAGGCAGCTACAGCAAAGACCATGCTCATGAGTCTCAGGCCCAATGTGAAGTTCTTCAGCAGCTAGTCACTTGTTTCACTATTCCTCCCTCAGTTCCCCCTTCCTTGATGTCTACTGGCTCTGGTGCACCCAAGCATTGTGAGCCTCACATGTTTAATGGCAAGGCCGACCAGGTCAACTTGTTTATCCACAAAATAGAGCATGCATTATATCTTCAACATTGTTCTATTGTCTCTGATCATGAGAAGTGCTTGTACCTTGGGTTTTATCTTTCAGATGGTTCTCCAAGTGCATGGTATTCTACCATCGAGAGGTCTAATAACACCCTCCTTGATGATTACTCTGAATTCATTACTAGATTCAGAGAGCACTTCAATGAGCCCAACCGTTATGCTGCTGCCTTATGCAAACTGTGAAATCTTAAGCAAACTGGCACTGCTGCTTCATACACATCCTGTTTTGATGAACTTACCATTGAACTTGATATGACCAACCAAACAAAGATTCAGCAGTACTATGACAATCTCAAGGAGTCCATCAATATCACCCTTTCTAACTGAAAAGGGCGTTACTTTACAATGAACTTTGACTTGTTCAAGAAGGAGTTCATTTCAATTGACAATGAACTCCACCAGCTACAGCTTGATTCCAAGTCAGTTTCTTCTCCAGCTAGAGTGAAGAAACCCCCGTCTAGTACAACCTTTTTGACCCCTTTGTCAACCCCAGTGTTGAAAACTAGAAAAAAAGTCTCAGTGCTTGCGAGTCAAACAGCTATATTAAATATATACCTAGAAACAAAGTCTAGGAACAACAATAAGTAAATGAAATGTATCAAGTAAGTAATGGACTTTACCTCAGTGTTTGCAAGTCAAACAGCTGAGGAAAGTCAACAAGAATCATCCTACTTATCTACAAGAGTCCAATTGTAATGACTAAAGTAAATAGCTGAATAAAACTATATAAAAGGAATAGTAAGGGAGAACATAATCACAAGAACTGTAGGCAGTGCAGTTCTCAAGAATAGAAATACAAGAAAAGTAAGACTAGAAATAATGGACCATATGAAACATATATTATACAGTATATACAAGGTAAATACAATATGGAGGCGCAGCTATTGAGCTACAGTGGCACACATGAATATAATCTTGATGGTGCATGAGTGCTTGTATGGACATGCCGGGCTTGTCATGTGTTTGTATTTCAACACCCGGCCTACTCCTCCTCACATACAAACAACAATCAGATGACCACGGCATTCTTCACCCCATCGCATACTATTCTCAGAAGTTCTCACCTGCTGAAATCAACTATGAAGTTCATGACAAGGAACTACTCGCCATTGTCGACTCCTTCCAGGATCTGCAAGCGTGGCTAATGGGTACTGCTCAATCCATTTCCGTCATTTGTGATCACAAAAATCTAGAGTATTTTATGACCTCTCGTGTCCTTAATCGTCATCAAGCACGATGGTCCATGTTCCTCTCAGAATTTGACTTTCGTCTAGACTGGCTTCCTGGTACTCAGAACGTCGCAGATGCTCCCTCCCGTCGTCCCAACTACGCCCCTAAAAAGGGAGATGAAGTACTAGCCGTCCAAGCGAAGGCTCTACTTACTCCTGTTCACACAGAATGAATTTTTTCCTCTCCATCTGCCTCGTCGCAGATATCTTCCTTTTATACAGGTCCTCCCATTTCCAGCTCCTCTTCCACTCTCACCACACTTTCTATCGACAATTCCGAGCTTCTTCATCGTTTCCAAACTGCCTTTCATACAGATACCGAATGGTGCGAAGCTATTCTTCGCGGCAAATCTCAATTTACCTCTCAAGACAGCATTGTATTTCATAATGGCTGTGTTTTTGTTCCCAAATCACTCCGTGCCGAAATTCTCTACCAACACCATGATTGCATACTTGGCAGTCATCCTGGGCACACCCTCACTACCAAGAATGTTTTGCATGACTACTCATGGCCTGGAATCTATACCTATATTTGTTGCTACATAGCTGCTTGTGATGTTTGTAACCGCACCAAGATCCCCCGACATAAGCCTTATGGGCTTCTCAAGCCGCTCAATATCCCCAATCGCCCATGGAAGTCCTTATCCATGGACTTCATTGTCAAACTCCCCAAATCCCACAGCTATGACTCTATTTTTGTTGTTTGTGATTGTCTTACCCATGCTGCCCACTTCATTCCATGCGTCAAAGCCATGTTAGCCCCAGACTTGGCATGGTTATTCATCGACTGCATATTCTGCTACCACGGCCTTCCCGACTCCATTGTCTCTGACCGCGGCTCTACATTTATTTCAAACTTTTGGAAAGCTCTCACAACCCATCTCAGCATTACATCCCGTCACTCCACCGCCTATCACCCTCGTACTGATGGTCTCACCGAGCGCACGAACCAAACTTTGGAGACTTATCTGCGTGCTTATTGCTCATACCAACAGGACGATTGGGTCGACTATCTTCCCCTCGCTGAATTTGTATTCAATAACTCCGAAAACGCCTCTACAAAACAAACCCCCTTCTTTGCTAACTATGGCTACCATCCCACCTTCTCCCCCAAACTTGCCGACATCTCCACCATTCCTGCAACTGACGACTTGGTGCGTCGACTGGATCAAATTCATGCAGAATTACAAGCCAAATTACAGTACACACAAGAGAAACAAGAAAGGAACTTCAATCATCATGTTCTCCCTTCCCCTAAATACAAGCCTGATCAATTAGTCTGGCTCCTTCGACGCAACATTCGGACTACTCGACCTTCTCTCAAGCTGGACCACTGACGTCTTGGCCCTTACCCTGTTGTCCATGAAATCGGCAATGATTCATATCTGCTGCGGCTACCATCATACCTTTCGCAACTCCACCCTGTTTTCCACACCTCGCTGCTCAAGCCGTACACGGACCCCCCCGAGTTCCATCCGCATGCCGGACCTGAACCATTCCAACTTGCAGATGACCCCGCACTATCCATATCATCCATCCTTGACTCGCACAAAATCGGTCATCGCTATGAATATTATGTGTGCTGGAAAGATCTTCCAGAGTCGGACAACTCGTGGGTTCCCTTATCAGACTTACCTGTCACCGCCAACGAGTCCATCGAGCGCTTCCATTGCCGTCACCCTCGTGCTCCACGCCCACACCAACTTGTCCTTGAACAATCCATGCCATCTCCAGATGTCGAACCAGCAGATACTCTCCCCATTCCTATTAGTCCGGATGCTACATTGCAGTCTATGCCGTCCTCTACTCTTCCTATTTCAGATTCTACTACTGTATCATCACCTTCGCCGTCAGATTCAACTTCTTTTATTACGGATGCTGCGCCAAATACTACTACTACACCTTCGACTTCAAATATTCCTATCCATTCTTCTCTATCAGACCACTCCCGTCCAATTTCGCCACCTATTACTCGTGAAGACCCCCGTTCGTTCTATATTCCTCCCTCGTCTACCACGACTCGCACTGGCCGTTTTTCCCGTCCTCCGATTCGACTGGATCCCCCCATAAAGGGAGATGATGCGACGGTCAAGGCCAAAGCACAAGACATTCCGTCACATTTTCGATCTTGTTCTATTTACACATATATACTCGTAGTTTACATTGTATTACTTCGTCTAGTCAACGCGCATCCTTGCTTCTTGATTCCCAACTCGTCCCAGTTTCGTCTAAGTTCTTTGGTTAGCGACCTTGCCCGTAACAACGACTCGACGGCATGGTTACGGCCTCCCCGTAGCCGTGGATAGCCGTCATTCAACGGCCGTGTGCCGTTACGGCACGGCGTGCAGCCCTAGTTTGCTTGTCCTCTGCCACCCACTCTGCCACTTCTGAGGACATTGGAAGCAAGTAGTGACAGCAATTGTGAATGGATAGGTTTTTTGGGAAGGCTTTAGCTTAGTGACATAATCATTTTTTATTACAATGTCACTAATGTCACATAGTCACACTATCTGGTACTGCATATTTCTCATAATGCATAGGTTTTGGAGGGGTACCGACATATGCATTATGAGCTAATCAACTGTATAGATATAAATATTGACCTCCATTATTAGTCCATACAATGTAAACGAATTGCGGGTGCAATTCATTTTCAATCACTAATACAAGCTTTATGTATTGGTTATTCAGCTATTTCTAGACATTATATCCTGCAATGCTAGCTCGCAAACACCGTTGAATTGCACTATGGAATGGAAAAAGACAAGTCCTAAGTTATCAACTACAATTCTAATGTTTTGAGCCGCTGCCCATATTCTCGATAGTTTCTTTGAATCGAATCTGAGTCAGTAAAGGCGCATTAATATGAAAAGAACAATTATACCAGTTTGAAGTGCAGTAACAACTGTATCCTGTTGACAGAACGTCGCAGCGGTCATTACTGGAACAAGGATAGAACTGTTAGCTCGTGTCATACATAAGTTGAGGCTAGAAGGGGATTCACCTTCTGCGACATTTAAAAAGTTACCACTAGTGACGCTGCTCATAAATTCATGAAAGGTCTGGGCTGCGCTGTTGCGAGTAGATTGCGCTGATTTTCTCGTCTCGTCATTTTTGCCTGAGAACAATTGCGATTACTTCCGGGGTCCATCCGTCGCCCTCAAAGATAATCTGGGATCCACGAATTTTGGTAGCTGATATACTAACAAATGTTGAGTTAGAGGCGTTGTCGAACATGGTCATTTTATTTGACATGATGGTTTGATTTGGGATGAAGTATGAAGGATCGTAAAGGCAAATATACTCGCATATTTTAAATGACAAGAACAACAGACTTGTGCCTGGTAGGATTCCCTTACAGCATTCAAATAACAGCGCTAGCGCTTCTATGTGAGATTTCCTTCCGGAACAATAGAGTGTGTCAGTTGCTGTCCGAATTCGAAGGCCACCCAAAGGAACGGCCAGTGTGCATGTCGAATCATAGCATAGCAATCCCCAGCGTATAGACGGAGAAAACTAACAGTGAACGCAATTTTTCATATAGGTATAGCCGATGGTCACATTACTGTAGCGTATATCAAAAACATAACATAGTAAGATAATGTTAAATAGGCCGAATCGAACGTGAAATTGCCATATTGCGAGATGTAAAGTACAAAAGTGAGGAGATACGGACCTAAGAAACAACGGATCGTCAGTAAATAACACAATAAATACCGAGGACGAGATAGAGAGATAAATTGTGAGAGATCAGAGACTTGAATGGTTCCCGAAGGAATCAGCCCATCGTGCCAAGGCACGTCGCGGGTATGTATGGTAGCATCTTGGAAAGAGAAGTGTAGACGAGAAAGAGTATTCACCTAATGACGGCTAGGATACGTCCAGCATAGCAACAAGCGAGGTGAGAGGTGGAAAAGGTGATAGAAGAGTCGGGGCGGGGGAGTAGGGAAGAGCTTGAGGAAGAGGCGGGGAGTATACAGCTAAGGGACGAAGAGAATGTGTGGTTAGTATAGTGTTCGGCGCAAGGCAATATGAAAAACGAAAGAAGGAAGGGGTCAGTAGTTGATTCGTATTCTTCTCATAACCCCCCTTGTTAAGAAGGGCAATCGAAGTGAGCTGAGTTTGTACGAGTAATTTGTCATCTTTTGGAGTTGAGGTGAAGGGATGGGGAGCGGGAGAGGGATCAAGAGAGGAGATACTCACATTAGAACATGGAGGGAAGAGGCAGTTGCTGGCACGAAGAGGCAAGTCAGAAAACGCTCCTCAAAAGGAAGTTCAACATCGGCCCTTCTTTCCGAACCACGTGAGAAGCCACTCAAAACTATACAGCACTCCGGACGTATCCGTATATTCCCACGCAGCAAGGACGGTACGGTGGAAGAAAGAGAGGCTTGGACGACGGGAGCAAGGTAACACAAGTATCATAATCTACGGTGAGTACCTTCGTCGTTGTTGACATCGCTGTTGGGCTGTACATTGGAGATACTTCCTCTCGCTCTGTACCCTCCTTGTCGTCGTCTAGAGCCAAATGCTGACCTGGCTCGCAGATGCAAATCTTCGTCAAGACCCTCACGGGGAAGACGATCACCCTCGAGGTGGAGTCGTCTGACACCATCGACAACGTTAAAGCCAAGATCCAGGACAAGGAAGGCATCCCCCCCGACCAGCAGCGCCTCATCTTCGCCGGCAAGCAGCTCGAGGATGGACGCACTCTCAGTGACTACAACATCCAGAAGGAGAGCACCCTTCATTTGGTGCTGCGGTGAGTGCTAGCTCCTGGAGTTTTCTGTTCGGTCTAGTATGCTGACGCTTCGCCCAATTCGTTAGCCTCCGCGGCGGCATCATCGAGCCCTCCCTCAAGGTGCTCGCCTCAAAATACAACTGCGACAAGCAGATCTGCCGCAAGTGCTACGCTCGCCTCCCGCCCCGCGCAACCAACTGCAGGAAGCGCTCCTGTGGCCACTCGTCTCAGCTCCGCCCGTGAGTGTCCTTCCTTACTTTAAGCGGTCTATCTTCTCTTCGTTTCCCTTCGTTTCGAGTTCTGCTCTGACTCTCCCCTTTTTTATCGCTGCCGTGGACTCACTCGCTGACGCGCTCCTTCCCTCCAGTAAGAAGAAGCTCAAGTAGTCCGTACGCGCTTCGTGCACCCACGCTGGCTCTCTTTGGTTATCGACGGAGAAGTGGTACTACATCATCAAATGCTATGTTATCTCCATCGTAGCGCAATGCCAATTGACTTTTTTCATCCCACCTTGAAGAAACCCGTTTGTTCCCCCCTGTGAGTGAGTGAGTGAGTCGAATAGTGTGAACCCCGGAATATTGGTGAGGGAGAGGGAGTGAGTCTTGGCCAGATGGGCGGATGGACAAGTTACGAGCGGGGTGCACGAGGACAAGACTAGACGGGTGTTGATCGAACACCTCCGTATCTTGTTCCCTTTCCGCTTCCTTCTCGTTGGAGGAGTGTATCCTGCCGGAGGTCTCGTATATTCTCGCTAATGTTATGCTAGGTTATCATATTGCACAGAGCAGATTTTCGGGCCATATGCAAGTACTTCTGACTACGCCGGAATTTCATAGGAATATGGAGGACGAGATCGCAACTGGGTTTCGACTGTTTGCCCGACTTTTCGGTTAGGCCGACTCGACTACAGGTGAACGGACGATTATGCTCGACTAGGAGGACGACTATCAGTCGCTCGACTATGCCCAACTACTAAGACGACTACCGCACGGCTTCCTCAGCATACTCTTGTCGTGACACCTACTACAACGCCTACAGAAATCCCCACTTAGCGTCCTTGGCGGCAGGCTAAACGTTGTGTACGGTTACAAAGTGGAGAATGGTGGGGTGACCAGGTTCGGAGGGTGTGAGATGTATGCGTACACACGTTACCTTTTTCCGCGTGGCTTTATGTGAGGATGATTAAGGTCGGGTAAATACGATATGTATATCCGTTCTTCTTCCCTTTCGAGGAAAACGCAAAACGGTAAAAGGTTAAAGTAAACTTTGGAGATGACAACCGTAGGAATGCAATTGTAGGATTATAAAAGAGCTTCGGTCCCTAGATACGTCATGAAATTTGAATGTATCGTCCTTGTTGATATATCTACGGGCTTTATGCACTATTAATGATCTTGAAATTCTGCGCCTGCGTGGTCCGCAGTGTGCAGACGCCAGTGGCTGATGCCACTCCAAGTTGGATCGCCACGAGGTGCACCCTACCACCACCCACCACCACCGCCGCCGCCTACCACCACCACTTATTGTCACCATCGCTCGTCTCTCTTCCACTCTACTTGACCCTT
>JASFCX010000186.1:0-17459 GCA_036937015.1 Crucibulum parvulum | reverse complement strand
GTCCCATGGAATCTATTAGGAGTCCACAAGGAATACATCTGGAATTTGGAATCCAGGTGGAATCCTTGTGGAAAGGTGGGGTGGTAAAGTATTGTGCACTTCTTCTGCTCCCTCAGCAAAGCTCTCAATATGACTCTTCACTCCACCTCTGGTTATCATCCAGAAGGTGGTGGTCAAACTGAATGCACCAACCAGACTCTAGAGCAATACCTAAGGACCTACTAAGCACAGAAGTGTTATCAAATACCTGCCAACAATTGTCATATGCCTGCACCTGAATTTAAGATAGGTCAACAAGCCTTTTTGAAGGCACAGTTCTTCAGAACTACTTGCCCTTCTAAGAAGCTCACTGAAAAGTATCTAGGACCTTTTGAAATTATAGGAAAAGCAGGTACTCACTCATTCACCCTCTGACTTCCCAACTACCTCTGCTCTGTTCACCCCATATTCCATATTTTGATCTCAAACCAGCTTCTGCCAATACTATTCCAAACCACATCCAACTGCCTCCTCTGCCTGTCAAAGTCAAGGGCAAAATGGAATATAAAGTAGCTGAAATCTTGGACTCTAAGATTGATCATTGAAGACACCCATATCCACTTCTCTACTATGTACATTGGTTAGGATATGAAGGTACTGACAAGGAATATTTCTGGTTAGTTGCTACCAAGCTTGAGCATGCTCCTGAAGCAGTCTCTGACTTCCACCTCCACTACCCAGACAAACCCAGTCCCTTTCCATATCCCTAATTTCCTTTTCTTCTGATTCTTTCTATTTTCTTATTTCACACTCAAAGATCAAAAAACAATGCAAAAAAATATTTTTATGTATATATTATTGGGCCAATGCCTGTTCCTCCAACTCCCTCCAACTTATCCTCACTCCTGCTGAATCTGCAACTCAGGTTCTGCCTTCAGCTCCTCCACTACCATCCCTTCATCCTCCTCATCCACCTCCATCTCCTTTTCCTCCTTGCTTTCCTTTTACTTTCCCTTTCCCATCTGTTCCACTTCTTCTTCTTCTTCTTCTTTTTCTTCTGACTCCTCTAGTTCCATTGCTTCTGCTTCTGCTTCTGCTTCTTCCACCCAATCTTCATCCTCTGGTTCAAGCACCAATGGATGCATCAACCCTCTGGAGGACCCCTGGACAAACTCAGCCCTTTTGCTAAAGTCCATCTGAGCCAAGGGCAGCTGATCTCATTGCACAGGATTGACAACTCCCAAGGTCTGCCAGAAGACCTCAAAGCCTGTCAACCCTGGCATCTCTTCCAGCCAACCCATGATGACATGGAGCTCAGCAATCACCTCATGCTAGAGCTCATGTGCCTCCTCCCTTGATTTGCACATCTCCTTCAGGATTGCAGCAAGCAACTTCTCCATCTGCTGCAACCTCCTGTCCTCTGCTTCCACCTGGGTCTTCTTCATCAGCCATTCCTCTGCTTCTGTTTATTCTGTGTTTACCTCAGCCCAACACTTCCTCTTGGGCTTAGCCACCTTCTCTGGGTACTTGTAGGTCTTCTTGAGGTTATGGCATCATTGACAGGCAGTACCACCAATTCTGGACAAAACCATTAATATTAAGTGAGGACTACAAAAAAGGTACTTATGTTGGCCAGAGGCACTTGTTACCACTGTTTGTGCAAAGTTTGCATGAGACCTCAGTTGGCATATGTTCTTTGCTCCACTTCACCCACCCCATCCCTTTGCCCTTGCTCTTGGGTGCCTTCTGTGGTGAATCATCTGATGGCTACAAAGCAAGTCAGTAATAACCAAGCAAATGTTAAAGTCACTCACCTGGTATTCCTCCTCATCATTGTCTGACATGTCTACTTCCCTCCACTTCCCTTCCTTTCAAGCCTTGTGTTACTCAGCCTCCTGTTGCTACTCCTATTTTTCCTTTGCCCTTGCCTCCACCAACTTGCTTCCCAACACAGCCTTCATGGATATCTCTACCACCAGATGCTTCTTTGCCCTCACCTTCTGCTTTGCATCCTCTGCTTTCTGTTTCTCCACTGCCTCCTTCTCCTTCTACTCCTGCTCCTTATCAAACTGCTCCTGCTCCTTGTCCAACTGCTTTTTCTCAGCTGCTGCTGCAGCCACAGCAGCACTCAATTCAGCCATCTGGGCCTGATGTGTCTGATCTCTTGCCTCACAATCCTTCTGCTCTTGCTCTTGCTGCTGCTGGATTTGTTGCTGAAGCTCAAGTAACTCTTTGAGGGTTGGGGGAGACATGGTAATTAAGAAATAGGTGGGAGAGGAGGTGCAGCTTGACAGGTATGATGCAGGTATGGGGAAGAGAAGAAATTTTTAATTTGGCCACATCATTGCCCATCCAACAACAGGTACAAACAAACACACAGACCTCAAGGGTTTGGTCCCTAAGGGGAGAACATCCTGGAACTTCACACTCACCTTCTGCCTTCCAATTTCCTTCCAATATCTCTTCTGTTTCTACTTTCTATTCATGATCATTGTTTTCTTATTTGTATATATGTTTCATCACCATAGTTCTCTTACAATTGATCTTAGTTTGCATAGCCCTTTCACATCACCCCTTCTGACATTCTGTTTCACTCATTCTGCTACAACCATCTTATCAGTCCCTATGATACAATCACCACAGCCTCTTTACATCATGCTACTATTTTGTCTTCCATTCATCCCTAGCTATCTTCTGTAGTATGAATACCTTCCACTTGTAACCTCCACTCTTCAGTTCAAATATTAAAGTTAACCACCCTGCTCTATTATCTACCTTGCCCTCATTATTGAGACTTATGTCTGATAGCAACTCTGACCCTCTGACTTGCTTCCTACTTCTCATTCCAACTATTTGCAAATACTAGGACACCAAATAGATTGTGAAGGGTGCAGCACATAAGCTGAAGCCAATGTCCATACAATCCATATTCTGTCCTCCTCCAATAACCCTCTGCTACCTTCTGACTATTTCCACAATTTGACAGTGAGATGGATGTTGTCTTGAGCTTTGAGTTTGTCATAGAGAGCAAGTTCTTGTGAAATACAAGTAGAATGTTGCATGAGATAAACAGAAAAGGGAACTTCATACTTCAAACTCAAAGACCTAACAACCAAGTCAAGTCCCCAAAACTAACTGGAACAAACAAGAATTACTGTGGATTTCCATCCACATGCAAAAAGCTTATCACTACAAATGGCCTGAGGTTAAAAATAGCATATGGATGCAACCTCCAAGTAAGAAAGCCAAGAAAATCAGACACAAAATAAAAGAGGAATAACAACTATGAAGTACAAAACAAGGAAATCCAGCTGCCCAGCATAATCCACTCAATGTAAGGATGAACCAGCAAAACACCTTCCCTATTCCCTCTCCTACACTTAAACAAGAATTCCTGGCCTCTCTTGTCCCCCAACTTAGAGTGCTCATTTATGCACTAGGTGAACCATCCTGGTTACTATGTGATAACAACCTCACAGGATTCTTAGGAGTACTTGTAACCTGACATAGAGAGGTACTCCAGGTCCTACAATCTTCCAGACTATCCATTATCCCAGATGATCTACCCCATTACTATCTGTTGAAATTCCAACCAGAATCTATTGCCCCACACTTCCTTGCACCCACCTTTTCTGCTCCTTGTCAAGTAGCAAAAAGTCAGAAGGTAGCAGAAGGAATATTGGATGAGTTGGAAGGTGGATTGTATGAATGTTGGCTTCAGCTTGTGTGCTGTGCCCTTTGCAATCTATTTGGTGTCTTAGTATTTGAAAATAGTCAGAACAAGTAGTTGGAAGCAATTTGGAGAGTCAGAGTTGTTATCAGATGTAAGTCTTAATAACAAGGGCAAAGAAGATATCAGAGTAGAGTGATTAACTTTAATATTTGAACTGAGGAGCAGAGGATACAAGTGGAAGGTATTTATACTACAGAAGATAACTAGGGATGAAAGAGTGATGGAATGGTAGTGTGATGTAAGAGGCTGTGATGATAGTATTGTAGAGACTAAGTAAATGGTTGTAATAGAATAAGTGAAATGGAAGTCAGATGAGGTGATGTAAGAAAAGCTATGCAAAACTAAAATCAATCATAAGAGAACTATGGTGATGAAATATATATACAAATGAGGAAGGTCAAAGATGATGAAAGGAGGATAGAACAGAAGGAGTGTTGAAAGGAAGTTGGAAGGACAATCAGAAGGACAGAAGGTGAGCATGAAGTTCCAGGATGTGACAGTGTTCCCCCCTTAGGAACCAAACCCTTGAGGTCTGTGTGTCTGTTTGTACTTGTTGTCAAATGGGCAATGATGTGGCCAAGTTGAAAATTTCCATCTCTTCCTCATACCTACATATACCTGTCAAGTCAGCCATCCCCCTCCCCACCTCTTCTAAGTTTAATATGTCTTCTTCCACACAACTGATTCTTGAGGAGCTTGTTGAGCTCCAATGTCAACTTCAGCAGCAACAGGAGCAGGACAAGAAGGAGCACAAAGCAAAGGATAAGGAGCACCAAACCCAACTGGACAAGTTGGACATGACTGTGGCTGCAGTGGTGGTCAAGCAGAAACAGAAGGATGAAGAGCAGAAGGAGAAGGAGAAGGAGAAGGAGAAGGCAGAGAAGGCAAAACAGAAGGCAAAGGTGAAAAAACACCTAGTGGTAGAGATACCATTGAGGGCTGCATTGGGGGCTGGCTTGGAGGTGGCAAGGGCACAGGAAAAATGGGAATGCCAGAAGGAGGCTAAGGAGTGTAAGGCTTGGAGGGACAGAAAGCAGAGGGAAGTGGATGCATTGGACAATGATGAGGAAGAATACCAGGCAAGTGATTACAAACATTACTTGGTTATTTCTGACTAGTCTTGCAGCCATTGGACAATTTGTGGAGGACAGTGCAGAAGGGCAAGAGCAAGGACAAGGGTATGGGGCAGGTGAAATGGAGTGAGGAGCATGTGCTAACCAACATCACATGCAAGCTTTGTGCAAGTGGTTTCCACCAATGCCTGTGGCTGACATAAGTCTTATTTTAGTAATCCTTGCTTAATGCTAACAGCTTGTACAGAATTGGTGGTGCCACCTGTCAGTGGTGCCATAACCTTAAGAAGGAGTGCAAGTATCCTGGGAAGGTAGCCAAGCCAAAGAGGAAATGTTGGGCAGAGAGTAATGCAGAGCAGACAGAAACAGAGGTGTGGCCAAAGAAGAAGAATTGGGTTGAAGCAGAGGGTGGAGGATTGAAGATGGAGCAGCTGCTCACTGCAATCTTAGAGGAGATGCATAAGTCAAGGGAGGAAGCACATGAGCTTCAGCACAAGGTGATTGCTGAGCTCCATGTTATCATGGGCTGGCTTCAGGAGATGCCAGATTCAATGGGCTATGAGGTCTTCTGGTGGATCTTGGGGGTTGTCACTCTGGTATGATGGGAGCAGTTGCCCCTGGCCCAGATGAACTCTAGGGAGAGGGCAGAGTTTGTCCAGGGGTCTTCCCAGGGTTTGGTGCAGCACTTGATGCTCAAGCCAGAGGATGTGGATTGGGTGGAAAAAGCAGAAGTGGAGGCAACAGAACCAGAGGAAGAAGAAGAGGAAGAAGAAGAAGGGACAAAATGGATGGTAAAGGGAAAAGGGAAGGAAACAGAGGAGGACAAGGAAAAGGAGATGGGGGTAGATGAGGAGGATGAAGGAATGGTAGTGGAGGAGCTGGAGGTGGAGGCTGAATTGCAGACTCAGCAGGAGTGAGGGTAGGTGGAAGGATTGGAAGGTTGGGCATTGGCCCTCTAAAATGTATATACAAATAATTTGGTTTCTTGTTTTTGGTCTTTGAGTGTGATCTAAGAGTAACTAAAATGAAGAAAGGAAAACTAAATGAACAGAAGGGGGCCAGGTTTGTTGGGGTAGTGGTGGTGGAAGTTGGAAACTGCTTCAGGGGCATTCTCAAGCTCAGTAGCAACTAACCAGGAAAATTCCTCATCAGTGCCTTCATAGCCTTGCCATTGCACATAGTAGAGGAGAAGGCAAGAGCAATAATGACAGTTGATCTTGGAGTCCAGAATTTCAGCAACTTCATATTCCAATACACCATCAACTTCTACTGGTGAAGGGGGTGGTTGAATGCAGTTTGGAATGGTGTTGGCAGAAGCTGGTTCAAGTATTGAAACATGGAATACTGGATGGATGGAGCAGAGGTAGTTGGGAAGTTGAAGGGTGAACAAGCAAGTACCTGCTTTGCCTATATCTCAAAAGGTCCTAGATACTTTTCAGCAAGCTTCTTAGAAGGGCAAGTAGTTCTGAAGAACTGTGCTTTCACAAAGTCTTGTTGACCAATCTTAAATTCAGGCATGGGCATATGACAATTGTTGGCAGGTATTTAATAACACTTCTGTGCTTCAGCAATTTGATCCTTCAAGAACTGGTGTAATTTGTCTAGATTGGTGACATATTCCTTAGCACAGGCAGAAGCAAGATCACATTTGGGGTGAATGGTGATGTTCAGATGGTATCCTTTGTTAGCAAAGAACAGTGAGACTCTGGTAGTTGCACTGGGCATATTGTTGTAAGCAAAATCTGCAAGTGGAAGGAGGTCAGACCAGTTATCTTGTTGATAAGTGCAGTAGGTCCTTAGATATTGCTCTAGAGTCTGATTAGTGCATTTGGTTTGACCATCACCTTCAGGATGATAACCAGAGGTGAAATGGAGAGTCATGTCAAGAGCTTTGCTGAGGGAGTGGAAGAAGTGAGAGACAAATTTGGAACCATGGTCAGAAGTAATGTGAGAGGGAACTTCATGCTTGGAGAAGACATGAATAACAAATAATTAAGCAAATTGGGCAGAAGTAATTGTATTGTGAGTCAGAATGAAAGTGGATTGCTTGGATAGCTGGTCAATAACTATCAAGATAGAGTCAAAGCCAGAAGAAACAGGGAGCTTCTCAATGAAATCCATAGAGATTGAGTTCCAAGGACATTCCAGTATCAGAAGCTGTTTAAGTGTTCCATAGGGCTTGTGTCACTGGGGTTTAGATCTCATACAGGTAGTACAAGACTTACAATACTGTTTGACAAAGTTTCAAAAGACCAGGCCAAGTGTATTTGCAATGAATGAGCTCAATAGTCTTGTTCTGTCCTATGTGTTCAGAGAGAATATGGTTGTGCTTAATCTGTAAGATCTGGAGACAGAGGTCATTGATGTCTGGAACATAGATGCATTTATCCAGAAGTAAGAGTCTGGTGTTGGAATGAGACCATTGTGGATGGGAACCTATATCAGTGGAATGAGCAGTTGCAATTGGATTGGAAGGGTAGGAAGTTGTGTGAATTGACACTGGCATAGTTGCTGTTCCCCCCTTTAGGGTAGATGTCCCATTGTCTAGTTAAAGCATCAGGCTTGGTACCCAATCTGCCTGGACAAAAGTGGATGATAAAATTGAACTGAGAGAGATATTCCGACCACCAAGCTTGGCAGTGGGTAAGGATCTTGGTGGTAGCAAAGTATTCAAGGTTCTTGTGGTCAAATACCATGTTGATAGCTGAACCAGAACCTTCAAGGTAGTATTGCCAGACTTTGAAAGCTTCAAAGATAGCCAAGAGTTCTTTATTGTGGGTGTCATAGTTCAATTCCAGGGCAGTAAAGGTGCAGGAGTGGAAAGCAATTGGATGAATTTCTCCATCAGAGGTTATAATAGACAGGATAGTGGTGAGAGTGTAGTCAGAAGCATTGGTCTCAACAATAAGTTGGGCATCAGGAATCCAATGAGTAAGGATGGGTGCTGTAGTGAATACTTTCTTGAGAGCATTGAATGCATCCCTACAAGCATTGTTAAACTTCCAAGGTGCACCCTTGTGAGTAAGGTGGGTGAGTGGAATGACAATGTTGGAGTAGTTATAAATAAAA
Source organism: Crucibulum parvulum (assembly GCA_036937015.1). Taxonomy (NCBI): domain Eukaryota; kingdom Fungi; phylum Basidiomycota; class Agaricomycetes; order Agaricales; family Nidulariaceae; genus Crucibulum; species Crucibulum parvulum. The sequence continues at coordinate 9,605 of JASFCX010000186.1, read as the reverse complement.
CATTGGTAGAAGTTGGCAAAGCCCAGGAAAGACTGGATGTCCTTCATCTTGCATGGTTTCGGCCAATCCTGGATAATGTTGACTTTGTCTTTCAACATTGTCAAACCTTCAGGGGAGAGTATGTAGCCAAGATATTCCACAGAGTCAGTGTGGAACTCACATTTGTCTGCATAGGTATAGAGTCCATGTTGTTGGAGGCATTTCAATACTTCTTTGATGTGTTTGTGATGAAGTTCCATATTGTCTGAGTATATTAGAATGTTGTCAAGATAGACAATAACACTGACATCCAATAGATCACTGAAAATGTCATTCATGAAGTGTTGGAAGGCCACAGGAGTGTTGGTGAGGCTGAATGGCATAATGAGCCACTCAAACAAACCATAGTAAGTGCAGAAGGCAGTCTTCCATTCATCTCCTTCCACTATGTGGATGAGATGGTAAGCATATCAGAGGTCAATTTTGGTGTATACTTAAGCTTTGTGAGGGGTGTCCAAAAGGTTGGAGATGAGCAGAAGCAGATAGCAATCTTTCTAGGAGATCTTGTTAAGACCTTGATAATTGACATAAAGTCAAAGAGAGCCATCCTTCTTGCAGACAAAGAGGACAGAGGCACTGTGAGGAGAGTGAGAAGGTCAAATGAACCCAATGGAGAGATGCTTGTTGATGAACTCACATAGAGCAACAAGTTTGGACTGTAAGAGAGAATAAATTGGACCAATTGGAGGGGATATGCCATCCTCCATATTGATCTTCAGGTCATAGGGATGGTGAGGGACTAGACTATCAGCTTTTGCTTTAGAAAATACATCTGGGAATTCATGATATTCCAGAGAGATAGCAGAGAGATTGGGAGTGGTGTCAACAGAAGCAGCAAAGGTGGTGGAGCCAGGTGCTGATATGTGAATATGGAAAATCTGTGCATCAGGAAGTTTGCTAGCTCTTATAAATGCAGCAGCATTAATGATAGATATGCTAGGTGTTGGAAGGACCAGAGGCAAGGATGGAGGGTCAGACAAAGAGGGTTGTGCCAAGGCTTTAGCAGCCAAGGCAGAAGACATTGTAGTCAGAGCTGGATTATCTAGCAAGTGTGGCTGGAAAGTTATACTGCCCAATACCCAGTCAATCAACAGATTATAGTGGGTGAGCCAGTTGTATCCAAGGATCACAGAGCAAGAGGAGTCCAGGTTTGTTACAAAGAACGTAACAGTCATAGATTTGCCAGTCAGAAATTGGATTGGAAGATCAATAGATTCTGTTGTGTAGACCTTAGTAGTACTGTCAAAAAGTTTAATCTCCACAGGAGGAATAGAATTCATTGATAGACCATGTTGATGTACAAATTTTGTATCTGCAAAACAATGAGAAGAGCCACATCCAGCAAGGCCCTGATAGAAAGAAGAGAGTTGGAAAGGAAAGGGGATTTCAAAATAATGTAAAGAGAATTTGGATTGGAAAGAGCAGATGCATTGAGTTTTACCTCTGTATAAGCATGGTTGAGCTCAATGCAATCCTCAGCCTGTGTGGAGTACTGAGGATTGCTCTCTATTTTTCCAAGTCCCTAGACTTGGAATTAGAAGAGCCCTTGGCCTTGGCAGTGCAAGCCTTGACCTTGGTGGTGGACAAGGTAGACTTTGGGCAGTCCTTAGCTACATGTCCAGAACTTCCACAAAACATGCAGAGATTGTTGTCAAAGTGCCACTGGCACTCTTGGGGGGTGAGCTTCCCATCTGTCAAGTAGCGAAAAGTCGGAAGATAGCGGAAGGATATATCGGTTGGAGTCAGAAGGTAGGTCGTACGGACGTTGGCTTCAGCTTAGGTGCTGCGCCCTTTGCAATCTATTCTGTGTCCTAGTATTTGCGAATAGTCGGAACGAGAAGTCGGAGGCAAGTCGGAGGGTCAGAAGTGTTATCAGACAGAAGTCTAATAATGAGGGCGAAGTAGATCAGAGAGGAGTGTTAACTTTAATATTCGAACTGAGGAGCGGAGGGTACAAGTGGAAAGTATTTATACTACGGAAGATAACTAGGGATGAACTTAGAGACGGAATGGTAGTATGATGTACCGAGGCTATGATGATAGTATCATGGAAACTAATAGATGGTTGTAACGAGATGAGTGAAACGGTAAGTCGGAAGGAATGCTGTGTAAAGGCTATGTAACTAAAATCAATTGTAAGGGAACTATGGTGATGAAACGTATTTACAAAATAAGGAAGGTCGAAAATGATGAACGGAAGATAGGACGGAAGGAATGTCGGAAGGAAATCGGAAGGAAATTGGAAGGACAGAAAGTATGCTTGAAGTTCCAGGATGTGACACGACTAATGCATGTTCAAATAATGAGGAAAGCATGTGTAAGTAATGTAACTACTGTGCACTGCGGCTGCGTACTGCGACATGTGTTACAAACGTTCATATATACTAAGAATAGACTAAATGAATTAAGTACAACTACTGTGTGTTATCCTCATGTATCAACATGAGCTGGCTTTGTTTGGCTTTATTGTCAAAATTATAGAAACTGTTCTAATAATTAGAAAAGAAAAGAAAAACAATAATCAAAATAAACGGTTCATGACAATACCATATGTCACATAGCTTATATAATCGCATTCACTTATGACAGGCACGTGTACATATTCCGCTTCCTTCCTGATTTTGTCCTCACTCTCTCCTCTGACCACTCCATTATCCCAAACGACAGCTGGATAAACTCTTCCTACACCAAAGCCGCGTGGGAGTACACTGGGCTCATATGTCAGACGCCTGATGTTGTCGATGGGACAGGAGGAGTCTCCACTGGGAATTGGTGCTAGGAACGGGCGCGTCCATAATGCGGATGGGCGTTCTGGTACGGCGTGGAAGTGGCATGCCTGAAAATTATACACTATTAAGAACGGTGACGCGGAGTGGACGTGTGGTACGGCGACCAAACGTGGTGTACCATATATCTGATGCGGCATTGAGAGCTCTTTCTCTCGTTTCTCGTTAATTTAGCGCATCACACAGGACATGTTGGAGTAGGTACGGAGGGTACAGGGACTGAAGGGTAGCTGAAATTCATTCGCAAAGGAAATTTGTAAGTCTGACATACAAGAAGGCAGGAGAGCCAGAAGAAGTGGCCTATACGTCTATAGTGCTCTCCCCCAAACGGAGCAGAGTGCTGGTCTACCAAGTCCACCTAGTTCCTTCAGTAGCAGTTTTCGAGCCTATCTTCAGGTTTTTTGTTGTTCAGGAAATGGGCAGCGTATGCGCCGTCGCTGGTACAGAGTCAGTAGTTGAAACCAATAGTTGGAAATAGTGAAGAGCCACGAACAATAGCATCCGTGCGGTTCCCGATTCGTTCGAAGCGCTCTGTTGTTTGGCAAATACGATAATGACAAATAAAATGCACTGCCACCGGAAGTTCTGATCGCAGTACCAACCGTTTCCACTTCTGATTCGAATTCATTCAAAGCATTTTCACCTCCTGTCACACTCGAAGGCATTGCTACGATATTACAGCGATTACACTAGAATTGGAATTCAAGAACGTGTTGTGGTTGTCCGGACCCCTTTATCACTTCCTGGACAAATCGCAGCATCAGACCGGCTAGCACACGTAGTCGGTAAGAGTTCACCTTCTTTCCACGACGCGGCGTGGTGCTGACCATTTCCCAGCCGGGCGAAGACCGACCATACCCCGCCGGCGGTCATGGCACAGTACGGGGTCTGCATTTGCGAGAGAGCCAAATAACAGCGCCAACGCGCAAAGGACTGTGGGCGCGACAGCGGCACCCAAGCAGAAAGCGGCGGATCGGGATTGTGAGATTTGGTGAGTTGTTCGATTCTAACTTCTTGTCTTTTGAGATTGGGAGTGGGGCACGCTGGATATTGCTGAACATATAGAGAGTTTGGATTCGGGACGTGGCGAGTACATGTCATTGTGTGCTGCTAGTCGTTGTTTGTGTCGGTGGAGCTGGCTGGTTGTTGAATGTCGAGTTCATTGTTGGATGTGCTGGCCCTGTGTTACTCATTGTCGAATGGGTGTGTTGAGTGCTGAGTGTATCCTGCACGCTGTGACTCGTGACACATTCTGCTCGTTTCTCGCTGCCGCCTGTGCTTGGCCCTACCCGTGAATCATATACTCCCTACCTGCGTCTCACGCTCTTCCCCATCTCATTCTCATTACCTACGTCGCGGCTTTCGTTTCTCCTTCCGAGCTTCGCTAACGCCCTTCCCTTGTCCTTGCAGCTTTGAATACGCCGCCTAGCTTGCTGAACGCTATGCTATGGAAATATGCTTTGTAAGGAGCATATCGCTAGGTACGTCTCGTCCTATTTTTTCATTATTCTTACTTCTATTCTTGCTTCTGTCTTTCACTTCCTCCGTCACTGTCCACGCTACTTCCTTCCTTCTTCTCTACCGCGCTCTATCTACTTGCCTTCATTCTCTAGTCCATTCCCTCTTCAACTCCCATGCCTTCTTTGTTTCGTCCGTTTCACATTCCTATCTTCTCTGTGTGTCTGTTGATTTGACGTGTAGCGAGAGCTAAGCAGTCCTTCCCACCTTGCCATTGACTCCTTTTCAAATCTATTCATTCTCTGATCTCTCTTCACCTTCCCTTCGATCTTCTCTTTCTTCTTTCTTTCGCATGCATTGAATGTCGCCTAACATGTTCTCCTCCAGTGGCTACACGGACCATCCTCCGACGGACGCTACCCCGCATACGAGAAGCCTTGCTCAGTCGACAAGGGTGTCCTGTCGCTTGTGTCGCCAACTTTACTTCCGACGACGAGTCTCAGTGGTAGACGGAAAGACAGTGTTACTGTGAATGGGAATACACGTACGAATACGAGGCAGAGAGAACGAAGTGACACCGTCGTCCCTTCCTCTTCCTCTTTCTCCATCACCGCCACTGCCATGTCACCAACAACAGAGCCACGCGCGGCCGATCCCCCTCCCGCCCACTTTCGACGCAGAGCATGTCCGCCGCCTCTTCTAGTCCTCCTCATCCTCGTCCGGCTCTTCATCATCCAACTCGAGCAACTCGACGACGGATCCGAAGTCGAAAGTCCAATTATGAGCGAAGATGATGAGTCTACGAATATGCATTGGTAACTTGTTTGCATTTGAGCTATTCGCATTCATTTGCTGGATTTTCAGCTCATCGTACTAATGACACTATAATTTCTATCAGCGGTCAATTAGTTCAACCATCGCGGGAGGATTGTTTGATATATTGTTGGCTGTGAATTCAAGAGTGGCTGATAGGCTTGATAACGCACTACATAGTTGCTTTATCGCGAGCGGTAGAAGTATGGATGCAAGGGGGTTTGGACTCTTGGAGGGGTCGGACTCGTGAAGCAGAGTTTGAGTGGCTGTATCACCACTCCAAGAGTTTCGGGCTTTTCTCAGTGAAATTACTTAAACACCACGTGCCTGTGACTCTCAGTAAAAACGAAAATTCAAGTGAACGTCCAACAATAGTCCTGTATTTATGCATCTGACTATTGTCGGCCGAATTGTCCTGTTTTTTGAATAACATTTTTCAAATTCATTCATGTGAATGGCCGACAGTTGCTCCGGGCATTGCCCTGTAAGGCAAGACGTCCTTTAATCGTCCTGTAAATGTCCTGCTGGCGTCCGATGAAAGCACAACAATCATTCAGATAATATTCAGAATAATGTCATATAGAAATAAGATCATATTCAGATGATAGTCCAATAACAGTAGTACAGTAGGCCTAATTAAATCAAATGCTGTATATAAAGTGAAAGCAAGTACTATGACAAATATATGCGAGTAACTTGAATATGCAGTATAGTATCTCAAGCCTTCCAGACTCTATGCTCCTAGCTACATCATATTTCGAAGGAATTGCAGAAGAGATGTTCAAGATGGTTTTAATCAGATCTAAAGATGAATTACAGTTGAACTGCTCATAATGTATCTGCTAATACTGTATAATTCTCATAATGTATGAGATTTGGACCAGAACCATACTGGGAAGCAGGCGCCGTGCATATCGTATAATGTATAAGGTGGGCTGGATTTTATACGTTATTAGGGGGGTACTTGTGGCCTTTTTAGGATATATAAGCCCCGTCCCTCAAATATTTTGGAGCTCCAAAAGGCATGTCTTGGAAGGTTCGGCTCTATAAACCCAGAATCAACATGCACATCAGAAAGTACATATTTTTAGGTCCACTGAAAATCTGTACTTGCCAATGTGATGGCATTGTCACATCAAGCATAGGATACTCACTCTTTTCACAATCCTTTTCTTAGAAATATGTCACATAATCTCACACACAAAGTTCACTCAAACATCATGCCCTAGCAGCATCAAAGGCAGCAGCAAAAACTGTTGAAAGATGCTCCGAAGTCTTCTACAAAGCCTATCAAATCGAAGGGAAAGCGCGACAACCTCACCCTACATGAGTGGATGACTGTGTTTGCCTTCATGGTCCAACATCCTGACCTCTCTCAAGGTGGTATCATCCAATCTTTTGCCACCTGTGTTGATTTCACTCTATGACGGCGAAACAAGTAGTGTTGGAAATGTTCTGGAAATTTTCTCATGCACCCTAAATCTGGAAGGTGTCACGCGTAGTTACTTTTGTCACACATCTTCGTAATGTATATTTCTCATAATGTATTAAAAAAGGTCTGGTCCCGGCGTTATACGTTATGAGCAGTTCAACTGTAGCAATGTTTACTCAGACCTGGTGAGTCAGACTAACCTTCTTTATTGACTCATACTTGCCATACGATTTATAGTATCGACGTTGAACAAACCCGCGCCTCCCGCTGAAATTCGCCGTCTACAGAGAATACCATCGATCAGAGACAGAGTTAGCAACAAAGAGAGTGGACAACGTATGTATGCTGGAGATACACAACTCCTCACTCTTGTATGAACTTGCCCCAGTTCACAGTTGCTGCTATCTTCTATAATGAGCGTGGATTCATACACAAACTCGATGTATGTGGTTACTCACGCGCACCCATGCTTCTCCCATGCTTCTTCAGCTTTTTTGTCAGTGTTCCGCCAGTCTACGAAACTCCCATTTTCCACTTTGACTCACAGGTAAGTCTTGTAATGTGGCGTCTTAAGAATGTGGGAACATGGATAGGAGGGTGGGGAAGACGGGAATCAGGAAGAGTCTATGGGCAATAGTGATGGTTGGGAGAATAACTTCGAGCGAACAACTTCGAGTGAACAACAATTTGAGAAAACTCACACGGTCAAAATGTGCTCATACATTTCAAATTACAATATCGAGATATAAATGTATTTACGAACATCTGAATATAACTGGACTAGGGTTGGACGGAGAGATTAAAAAGCTGGAGAGCCAAGCCAAAGAACCGAAAATTTGACCGTGATAGGAATATCATTGGACGTATAGTTGAATATACCGGACTTTTGTTTTTACTGAGTGTGACTGGTCTGAGGTCTGAGTTTCAGATATAATTTTAAATAGTGATTTGCCCAATGCCCACCTTTTCATCATAAGTTAGATCAACTAAGACTTTCAACGTTCAACCATTAACTTTCATCAAGTTCAGCCACTCAGGAAATTCACTGAAAATGTAAGTGTTATTTCAAACTATTTGTTGTTAAAGGAAGATATGTATATAGGAAATACTTAGGGACATCCAGCGGAAATGTCCATGCTGCAACGACGTCTCGGAGAACTTGAAGACACAAAAACCCTTTTCCAGCCTACTACATCCGCCTTTTTCTCATTTTACTCGCCATGGAATCATACCAGATCCATCCGGTGCTGAATATGAAGCAATTGCCAATGATATTAGCTACGGAGAGTCCAAATTATGGACATCGAGGACAAAATATCGAAGGCTGAAGACAAAATTTGCTGTCTGCAAGACGTGATAAACCCACTACGGGAAGAGAGAGAGAGCACGAAAACATATGTCTCCAATCTGGAAAGCATCTTTGCTCCAATTCGCCGCTTGCCTTCCGAGGTATTAAGTGAGATATTTCGCATGGTGGGAACGGTCACTGTATGGAGCCGCTGGTCGTCCTTGGTGCCTCCCGTCTCCCATGTCTGCCATTTCTGGCGCAGTATTTCTTTGGAGCTTTCTGAATTATGGTCCCACATTAAAATTGAGTGTACCCCCAAGTCATGTGTAATAACCTACGGTCCCATCTTGCATATCTCCTGCGTCCAGTGCAACCTTTCTGTCGAGCTTCCTGAATTATGGCCTCACATTAAAATCAAGCGCTTCCCCAAGTCATGGGTAGTACCTCAGCAACCTGTAATAGAGACTTTTATAACTCAATCAAAGGGACGTCCTTTGTTATTTGGATTACTAGATCATGCTCTGGAATTGAAACATGACAAGACTTTCCTCTCCATAATTGATTTTACCGTATCTAATTCGTGGCGCTGGAAACATATCACCCTAAAGATATCATCTAGAACCCACAGACTATTCTCACTTGCTAGGGATGCTGTTCCTCTTTTAGAATCGTTGTTACTGATTGGAGACTTGAACGGATTTGAGTACATAGAGTGGTTCAAAAACATTCCTGCGTTGTGATCCTTGAGCCTCGTGGGGGTGTTCATGATTTTCGTTAATTGTCCATGGAACCAACTTACAGCCCTCCGCCTCGAAGGAGACCCTATATTTCTCGTATCACTCTATACGACACTCGATGAAACTTCGAATCTTCAAGAGCTGGATATATATGTCACTTTTGGAAGTCTGTTCCGTCACTTGCGGACAGTGCCTCATCGGACTGTTGAACTACCGAATTTAAAAAAGCTTTCTGTTCAATCGGGCTGTAGTGACAATGTTGGAGCTATTCTTTCGACGATTTCCGCGACGTCCCTTCGGGATGTCATCGTCACTGTCAGCAATGTCAACAATAACCGAGAGGTCATCGACTGCGTTATATCGTTAATCAACAGATCTATAGCAACAGGACGCCTAACACTGACCCTTTTTAATATTAACAGCATCACTGAGGCTCTGGTTCGTATTCTGCTTGAAATTCCAAGAGAGGACGCTACGCTCCAGTTCAAGGAACACAAGTGCGCCATTGATTCTGTGATAGCTTTTAAATCAAGAACAATGTGTTACACTTTACCTGGTGGCACCCAGATTTCTAACCCTTTCTGGATCAGGTTATTGGGATATCCAGTAACATATGATGAGTTGATGTACACTTTAAGAGATCCTGGTGTGTTTATTAAACAAGACTTCGCCATTGTCCGTGGTTCCAAGCAAAGATGGGTAAAGCTTTCTTTTGAACGTCCTTTTGAGTTCTCTCAAGTTTATAACCGTAAGTTATGCGAAGGCGAGATACAACTTCTTAATTTTAATTAAGTAGAATGAGATGGCAATGTTTCCATGTCACATAGCTCCGCACTTATTATGAGATGGAGCTAGAGTACTATATAAACAAGCTTGTTGAGAGATATAGCATATAAGACTTTAGAATACTGGAAAGTGGTAGGGAAGAATGGAATTCTTGTATTTTGAACAATTTCCCATCAGTCATCTCTCCAGTGTCAACCTAGGTACTGGCTAGTAGGTAGGAATATAATATATAATCCTGAGAATAACCTGTATACCTAGAAAATAAA
>JASFCX010000185.1:0-17522 GCA_036937015.1 Crucibulum parvulum | reverse complement strand
TTTATTTGTTTTTTTTATTTGTTTTTTTATTTGTTTTTGTTCCTTCTTTGTGTTCTTTCTTTTTGTTTTTGCTTCTTTTTTTTTTCTTCTTTCTTTTTCATTTATGATACTTTATTCATGTAATACAATTAAATACATGAATGAATATATGTTTACTGATTTATTCTGCATTAAATGATGAAGTAAATTCCAAAATTTTATGAATTTTAATTTATTAACAGACTATACCAAGTATTCAATAATAATATTAAATTTTGGTGGAAGGATGAGGGGTGGTAAAGTATTGTACTACAGATTATATTTGCTAAAAGTGGTGCAATACAGCACCACTTAATGACTCAGCATCTAACTTGGCTATTATGGAAAATTATGCAAGGAAGTCCTCACTATAAATGAGCATTTAATACTCAGGTCAGATATATTTATGTTGCTAATATATTAAATTAATTTTTTTTGTTTTTACAGATATGTGAGCAATAAAATGCTTGGATTAGAGACTTTCAATCATCTGTCAATAAAATGAATGTTCAAAATTTCAATTGGACTATGTATTCATTATTATTTATTCATACCCAGCAAATTATTAAAAAAACAACAGAAGAAAAGAAATAACATTCCTATATTAAGGAGCAGAGGAGAGTGATGAAGATGAAGAGATAGATGGCTGATATAAAGGGTAGTGTATTTTGATTTGCTTGAATATTTTAATACTATTGTATCTATGTAAAATGCTTTATTACTTGTTAAACTAATGATATTTAACCAATTCATGTGGAGTGTACATAGAGTATACATAGAGTATACATGGAGTATATGTAAACTTTAAGGAGTATACATGGACTCTATGTATACCCATGTGGGAGTGTCACTTACAGAACTTATGCAGCAGCTGTGAAAAGGGAGAATGGTCTCAAAGACATCAATTAATATGATATATTGTAGGACATGTATTTTCATCATTGATTTTGATACACATTTACTTAATCTAATATTGACACACACACACATAGTATTGATGATGCCCATCTGCCTAATGTAGCCTGCCTGCTGGCTAGCATTTGGCTCACCCCTGCCTGTTGCTATTTTGGGGGAGTCTTGGAGATAAAGTATTAGTATTAAAATAGCATTTCTTTAATTGATTGTGGAACAATTCCAATCAATAAAATAATATTTATTTATAGACTGTTTGATATTTTCAATACTGCTTTGTCTATATAAAATACTCTATTACAGTTGAATCCCTCTTAACTCATACCTCTCAAAACCCATAACCCCTCTTATCCCATAGTGTCAATGATCCACTGACTTAGTGGGTGGGGATTTGCAACCCATAACCCATAAGTCTGCAATAATCCATACCCATAGCCCTATGCCAGCAAAACCCATAGATTTCAGGTACTATGTTAGACATGATATTATGCATTTAAGGCTTAAATAATGATGTTCCTTAGTTTCTGATCACAATGATGAGACATAGTGACCAAACAGCCTCAAAAATGAACTTTTGACCTAAGGATTCTTGGTTTCTACCTTGAAATATTATGTCCTATGATACCTTTTGATATTCTAAAGGAAGGCTTTAAAAATATTTCAAAAATATCTAGAAAGGACAAATGTGACCTGAAGCTATCTCAAAGAGAATCTATTTCATCATCTGCCAATGAGTGATGACTGGACAATGAAGGCAATACTGTTGATAAGTGGTGTATCCTAGATGTGCTTGAGTCAGTGCCAAACTATAAGAGAGGAGTGGAAAGTTTGGATGATGCTGGCAGGGGAATTGTGAAGAAGTTGAGAGAGTTGGCTAGTGGTCTGACTACAGCAGCCAGAAACAAATGGAAGTGTAAGATGTTGGAATATGAGTGCTAAGATTATGAGTGAGTGTGATCTGGACTCTGCCTGCAGTCATACTTACATTTTTGTGGCTGCTTAATTCATTTGATATTTATCTAAGAATGTAGATATTTTGTATATAGATAGAGTACATTTGAGCATGTACACTATCTGTTTGCCTCATGAGCTCACCAAGGCCAAATGTTTACTTTGCTAATTTCAACATAAGATTCTTCACATTGAATAAAAAATTTAGCTTACTAACAACATTGCTTGTGAAGGCCCAGAGCTGAAGAGTAATGATAAAGCACCTGAAACTATTAGTTATGAGTCTTATGTAATAAGAATTGTTCTTTTAGGGAGCTTTAGTAGAGCCATCTGTCACCATCAAAACTGAGCAAAAGTTGTAAATCAGTGGCATGCACTGCCACTTCAGCATTTTAAAAATCACCTTTTATGGCAATAACACATGATGTAAATTATAGCTCCTCCTCTTTGTCCCCCTCTCTTCTCTCTTCTAATCACCCACAGTGGAGTAAGTGTTCATGTTTTCTTTTTCTTTTTACTCATTTCTATGCAATACAGAATTAACAGCCCCATTCACCCCTCCTTGCAAAGAGAAATGTGGGCTGGTGTCTACACCCCCACATCCACCTTTGACATCAATGTGCACCTCTATGCTACCCTCACCCCATCCTCACTATCATCATCCCACCTTTACTACCCTTGTTTTATCTTATTTATTCACATTGTATCATCATTAGTTATCTAAAATTTATGCTTGTGCAGCATGCACATTTCAGTAAGCACCCAGTGGAACTAGAATCTTCTTGGAATTTGTAACTAACAAGGTGCCCCTAAAATAATGCACACCCCTTCTTCCAGAGAAGAAGAAGCTGCTAACTAATTTTTAAATATTGAATTAAGAGAAAGATATAAATATTGGTGCCATAGTGGGGTTGTGTCCAGTTGGGAATGAGTTAGGAAATTTCACTTCTCCAAAAGAAGAAAAGACTTGTACTGCCATGCTTGCAATGGCCCCAAACCCCAAGTATATTATATGTATGTAGAACAAACCAATTTATCTATATATAAAATCACAATTTTTCGAGTCTATTTTAGCATTCCTCTCACAAGCCATAACCCCTTATAACCCATAGCCTGGGCCATCCACTAAGGGGTATGGATTAAGAGGGGTTCAACTGTACTTGTTAAACCTAATTCTTTACTACCCCTTGAACAATCACTATGTAAGGTACAGGATCTACTTACTGCCTGGGTACACATCTCTGATCACAACCCTTAATTCCCTAGATTACATCTAACTCTTGTTGTACTTCACACAATCACAATCATGCTGATGTGCTCTTGATATATTTCCTTCATGTTTCACTTTTCTTTTGTTCAGTCTCCTATCACATTAAATGTGTTTGCAGAAATGACTGAGAAGTATCTCATGATACTTTTGTAATTACCTATTAGTTCTGAGTGACTCAAGTATGTAGTAGTATATAGTTCATAGTTAGTAGTTAGTTAAGTAAGTTTACCTTGAATTGAGTACCTTGAATACACATTCAGCATTCTCTCTAAGACTCAATCTCTTGAGTAAGCACCTGTGTGTTGCTAGTTTGATTTACAACCACATTATTGAACCCAGCAACCTCACACACTAGGATTTCCCTTGAAATCCACAGCTCAATGAGGAATCCATGTAAATTTCATATCAATTTCTGCTATTCCATATCAACCCCCAATAAAACTATAGATTTTTATATACAGTAGATTATATCATAATGCATAACACACTGGTGTATAAATCTCATATTGCATCAAGTTTGGCTAGAACCATGATGGGATGCAGGGAAATCTTACAAAAATTACATAATGCATAATGCATCATCCTTGGAGGTCAGTTATATATTATTAAATTAAACATATTTAAAGATTTTTGTCATCATCAACTCAAATTTGCTTAGTAAAGAAAGCTAGTACATGATTAATGACAAAAAAGGCATTAGTGATGTAATGATGGCACAGGATATGGTGGGGTTGTGTGCACAACTTGAGAAGATCTGCTTTGGATCTGCTTAAAACTTCATGGTGGCTTAGATCCTGCCAAGCTATCTCTTGCTCTCTTTTGCCAGCAAGGATATTTTGTACTTGCCTTCAGAGGGAGGAGTTTTTAAATGCAAAACAGGTGATATTAGATAAGTACTTTATGTAAATAATATTTAGTGAAATCCTTTAATATAAGAGTCAATAACACTCCAAATCTGGACATAAATATAATATGTATTTAGTAGTGTGTATGATCACTATTTGCATCCAAAACTGCCTAAACTCCTGCACCTATGCTATTTATCATATCATGTACTTGTCTATATTTGCAGCTGCTAGTGACTTCCATGTGGCTTTAAAAAAGGTCACATGTGGTTGAGGATTTGATGCCAGTCATGCAACCAGCTTCCAGGACAGATTTTCCACCTTGAACATGGCCAACAAACCAGTTGTTGGAGGAGAGCCACACTGGACATGTGCTGTCTTAGTGAGAGCCATTGAAAGTGCATAAGCATGTGATTACTTTGGAGTAAATATGGCAAAAAAAATCAACAGACATCAGCCACAATGTGTTGGGGTCATGGGCTTCTAGTTAATTTTTGTGGGCCCAAATACTATTGGAATTGACTCAGTTTAATGAGAGCTCCCAGGTAAGCTCATATTTATCTTAAACTTCCAACTTTATCAGACAAACAATACCCCAAAGTTGATCCTGGACCCCTAATGGTTCTGAAGTCCCTTACTAATTATGTCTTGGAATAATCTTATCAACAAATAAGCAGTCTCCTGCTAAGATAATATATGGTCATGGCATTAAACTACCTAACTTGTGTGATCAGTTAATGAAATATGTAGTATGATACTAGTATCTTGAGAAGTGATACTTTACTTTTGTATTTCCTGTATTCCTCTGTTTGAAGCACTGGTAATATGCACTCTCAACCCTGACACATGAATTTCACCAAGTCCCAATAATTTATAATGAGTTGGGTAGTAGTACAATCCATTAAGTCATCAATCCTAGAGGTCCCCTCTCAGCCTCTATTTCTTCTCATTCCCCCAATACAATTTTTTGGGTCTGTATATTCAGAGAGTGGTTTCAAGTATTGATGTTGAATTCATAGGGGGGATTGCATGAGTTTCTGTTCACAGTGTAAGTAGCAGTTCTTTTGCATGAAGGAACCTCATACCAATGATTCTTGTGAATATTGGAGAATTTCTCATGCATCCAAGTCCTTGCCTTCTACAGAATGATATGCTTTAGAATTGAATATAAATATAGAAGCATTATGTGAAAGATAAATATATACTATACCATCTATATTCATAATGCTTGATGGTTGATTTTCATGTTTGGAAACTTTCAGAGGCCTTTTTTGTACTATGATCTCCCTTTTCTGTTGCTGAAACACAGGTTCAATTACTAAAGTATAATATAGAGAAAATGGAATTAAATACTTACAACCTTAAATGGAATATAACCATGTCAAAAGAATAATGTAATGAAACATATACCTGAAGAATCATAATATATCAAGAAGTATAAACAACAAAATGAAAATTTACCTTCTATAAATGATGAAATAATGTTAATGTTAAATACAGATTGGGACATAGTACACTTACATTCTGCAATGAAATAATTGTAACACTCATAAGGTAATAAAAACAAAAGATTACATGCCCACTGAATGTATTAACATGGCATAAGAATAAGTAAAAAGTGAATAACAAACACATACCTCCTAATGTGATGGAAGAAATATGTTCAGAACAACAACATATGATATTATATACCTCCTAAATTGTAATTGAAAAATAAATATGTCAGATCAGTGCTTTTCTTGAAAAGGATGATTAATAATCACTTTCTATATATATAGGTAAATATATAACTTTAATTGCCACATCAAAAAAAGAAGAGTACTCACAGCCTAAAGCAAAAATAAAAATTTGTTACTAATTTGTTTCAAGTTAAGAAAATGTTACTTACCCACTGTCACAGAAGAAAGGAATGTCACTTGCTCATATCTTAACATTGAGAAAAGCCACTCACCTCCTACCATTGGATCAGAATGTCTGTAATTAAGATATTGGCAAAACCAGCTTACTTCCTGTCATTCAATCAGATTCAGTGTTTTCATATTGAAGTTGACAAAATCCCATTCACTGACTTTCATTGGATCAGAATATCAGTTAATAAGGCATTGATTGACATGGACAAAACCCACTCACTGTCTGTTATTGGACCACTGTGTCAGGTATTAGTGTATGGAGTTGACACAATCCACTCACATCCTGTCATTGAATTCAAATGTCAGGGAGTAATGTATTGAGGTTACCAAGACCCACTTACTGCCTATCATGGGATCAGAATATCAGTGGTTAGGATATGCAGGTTGACAAAATCAATACACTACCTATATTTCCAATAGAATATCAGTGATTAATGTATTGAGATGAACAAAACCCACACACCATCTGTAATTGAAACAAAATATCACTAATGAGTATATTAAGATTAACAAAATGCACTTACTTCCTGTCATTGGATCCAAATGCTAGTGAGTAAAGCATTGAGGCTGATTAAACCTTACTTACTTCCTGTCATTGAATCAGAATGTCAGCAGTTAATGTATTGAGGCTGAAAAACCCCACACACTATCTGTAACTGAAACAGAATATCAGTGAATGATGTATTAACACTGACCAAGCCCACTGACTTGCTGTCATTATATACAAATGTCAGTGGTATTGAGCCAACAAAGCCACTCACACACTATTATTAGATCAGAATGTCAGTGATTAACACATTGAGTTGACAAAACTAACTCACTTCCTGTCATTGGATCAAGATTTCATTGACTAATGTACTGAGTTTGATAAGTCCACTTACATCCTGTCATTAAATCACAATGTCAGTGATTGATATGCTGAGGTTAACAAGGCACACTCACTGTCTGTCATTGGATCAGAATGTTGGTGATTAATGTATTAAGATTGACAAATCTAACTCACCAACTGTCAAAATGTCAGTAATTAACATATTGAGGTTGACAAATCCAACTCACCAACTGTCAAAATGTCAGTGATCAATATACTGAGGTTGATAAATCCAACTCACAAACTGTCAAAATGTCAGTGATCAATGTATTAAGATGAGCAAAACCATCCACATTCTATTATTATTAGCAATTAATAGTGTATTGAAGTTGACAAAATGCACTTACATTCTGTCATAAATGTCAGTAATTACTATATTGAGGTTGACATAATCAAATTACAAACTATCATTGAATGAAAATGTCAGTGATTAATAATAGATTGAGGTTGACAAAACTCACTTACATTCTATCATGAATGTCAGTGATTACTGTACTGAGATCAACAAAATGCACTCACAAACTGTCATTGGATCAAAACATCAGTGATTAATAATGTATTGCAGTTGATAAAATACACTTACTATCTGTCATGAATGTCAGCAATGACTGTATTGAGGGTGACAAAATGCACTCACCAACTGTCATTGGTTCAAAATATCAGCAAGTAATGTATTGAAGTAGATAATACCTACTCACTTCCTGTCATTGGATCAGAAAGTCACTGAGTAATGTATTGAGGACTAAGGTTAACAAAGGAGGCTCACTTCCTGTCATATATCACAATATCAGTGGTGAGTATGGTGAGGTTGTCAAATTTTCACTCACTTCCTGTCATTTAATCAAAAAGTCAGTGGCTAATTTATTGAAGTTGAAAAAACCAGCTCACTTCCTGTTGTTGGAATTGTATCACAATGTCAGTGATTACTGCATTGAGGTGTACAAAATACACTCACTCTCTGTCATTTGAACCACAATATCAGTGACTAATGTACTGAGTTTGAAAAAACCCACCCACTATCTGTCATTCAATTGGGATGTTAGTGATTAATGTACTGTGGTTGACAAATCCAAATCACCAACTATTGAAATGTTAGTAATTCATAATATATTGAGGTTGATAAAACCCACTCACTGTCTGTCATTGTATCCAAATGTTAGAAATTAATGTATTGAGGCCAACTAATCCACTGACACTCTGAAGTCATATCAGAATGTTAGTAATCAATATATTGAAGTTGGCAAAACCTACTCACTCTCTGTCATATGATCAGAATCTCAGTGATCAGTGTATTACAACTGACAAGATGTACACACCAACTGCCATTGGATCAGAATGTCAATGTTTAATGTATTGAGGTTGATAAATGCCACTCACACCCTGTCATTGGATCAGAATGTCAGTGATTACTGTATTGAGACTAACCAAATTCACTTGCAAACTATCATTGGATCAAGATGTCAGGGACTAATGTATTAGGGTAAATAAAACTACTTACTTCCTGTCATTAGATCTCAATGTCAAAAATGAATGTATTGAGGCCAATAAACCCACTCACACTCTATCATCATATCAGAATGTTAGTGATTAATATGTTGAGATTGGTAAATCCCACTTACCATCTGTCATTGGATCACAATATCAGTGATTAATGTATTGTAGTTGAAAAACTCACTCACATACTGTCATTGAATCAGAATGTCAGTGGTTAAAGGGTTGAGATTGATAAAATCTACAAACCATCTCATTGAATTAAAGTGTCAGTGATTAATCTCTTGAAGTTCACAACACCCACTCACCAACTGTCATTGGATCAGAATATCAGCTAGTGATGTGTTGAGGCTCATCAAACCCACTTACATCCTGTCATTCAATCACAATGTCAGTGATTAACAAATTGAAATCAACAAGACCCACTAACTCTCTGTCATTGGATCAGACTGTCAGTAATTCATGCATTAGCATTGACAAAACAGACTCACTTCCTTCATTGATCAGAGTGTCAGATAAGAATATATTTAGGTTAATCCACTCACTTGCTGTCATTAGATCACAATGTCAGTAGTTGCTGTATTGGGGTTGGAGAGTCCCACTTACTTGCTGCCATTAGATCACAATGTCAGTGAGTAATATATTGAGGTTAACCTGCTCACTTGCTGTCATTAGATCACAATGTCAGTAATCACTGTACTAAAGTTGGAAAATCCCGCTTACTTTCTGTCATTATATAAAAATGTTAGTGAGTAATATATTGAGAAATAAAACACACTTACTGCCTGTCATTGTATCAGAATGTCAGACTTTAATGTCTTAAAATTGACAAAGTCCACTTACATCCTATCATTGGATCAGAATGTCAGACTTTAATGTCTTAAAATTGACAAAACCCACTTACTCTCTATCATATGATCAGAATCTCAGTGATATATGTATTATAATTAAAAATTCCACACACATGCTGTCATTGGATCCAAATGTCAATGTTTAATGTATTGAGGTTGATAGATACCACTCACACCCTGTTGTTGGATCAAGATGTTATGTTTAATTTATTGAGGTTGGCAAACTAACTCACTTCCTGTCATTGGATCAGAACTGTTAGTTGACATTGTGCAAAATCTCCTCACCACCTGTAATTAATTCAGCCTGTCAGTAATCAATATGTTGAGGTTGGAAAAATGAGCTCACTTCCTGACATTAGATCAGAATGTCAGTAATTATTGTATGAGACTAACAAAGCCTACTCACAATCTGTTATTGAAAAATAATGTCAGTGAGTAATGTATTAGAGTTAACAAAACCCGCTCACTTCCTGTAATTGGACCACAATGTCAGTGACCAATGTATTGTGGTTGAAAAAACCCACTCACTCTCTGTTATTAGATCACAATGTCAGTGATTGATATATTTATACTGATAAAGCTACTAACTCTCTGTTATTAGATTACAATGTTAATCATTCATATACTGAAATGGAAAAAAGAATCGCTTACAGCCTTGTAATGTTTTGAGCATTGTTCTTCAGCCTTGGTTTGATATATTATTAAACAGTATTACCTATCATAAAATTATTAGCTATTGACATTTCATAGAATATATAAACTACCTCTAATAGCATATGGACATCTTCAAAAATATCATTTATGTCTATTGACATCCCTTTGAGGTTCTGTTTTAAAATATATGATTGCACTTAATGCATTGATCATTTATCCTTACCAGAATTCTCTCCAATATTTCCACATCTCTGAACACATCTGTCTTTACACACCAATATAATACTCCTTGTGTAGTAAAGTCAGTCAAGACTGTTAATATACCATCATTGAGTAAATTCTGATTCATTGCATTCTCAAGGCTTTCTTCCAAATGATGCAACCAGTATTTGCATGCATATATGGCAATGTCTTGACACTTTGAGGCATTATCTTTCCTTGAATATTCTGTGACCAATTGTAAGCACCTAATTGCAAGCCTTGCATGACTGTCCTCCATATTTATGTACAGCTCTTTAGACTGCTGTTCTGAACACAAATAGTCCCTGAGTGATGTATGAAATGGCCTAACAGGCTCATCATTATCCTTCTCAGGAATTAAGAGGATAGCTTGAAGTCCTAAAAGCATCTGAACTATATGATATGCTTTTATCTCCAGGAGTACACTTATAGCAGTAATAGGCAATGGTTTCTTTGCTATAAGTATAACTGCTAAGACTCTGTCAAGAATATGCAGCTGTTTATTTTGTAAAGTCTTGTTTTCTTCTAAAGCTGCAGTAATTACTTGATGGTAGACAGGATGAAGTCCATCTGTCATATTTAAGGCTTCTTTCAAATTGTCATCAGGATGACCCTTTGATTTTTCAATAAATTTGACCAATGTGGAGGCAATAATGAATGAGCCTTCTGCATTTCTAGATAGCCTTTCAAGATGCTCCTTTGAAGGCCATGGCTTTGGTATACCATGCATCATTCTGATCTTCCTTTTACACAGTAAAGATAACCTGCTTTCCAGATACAGTTCAATATCTTTTCTGGCATCAAAGTTTTGCAAGGACAGATATATGATAGTCGATTGTGTATTTGAATCATAAAACTGTTCCTGAATATGTTCTTCAATACGGCTTGTAAGAAAAAGCTTGAAGGGAAGCTGGACATCAGGGGTATTGCATATATCAACAATAGCTGCAATAAATTCAGACATCAATTCCTTGTCATCACATTCATCTAGAGCATCAATGATGATAATGACTTTTGACCACTCCAGTTGTGTGGCTTCAATGGGATTGATCAGGAGTTTGACAAGTTGATAGTACAGGGCCTGTTTGTGAACATTTGGCTCATTGCTCATGGTATCTATCAAAATAGATTTGGCAGCTGGATCAAAAATGGAAACCTGATATGCCAAAGTGGGAATAAGATGCTGAATTGTGCTACGTTGTCCTGCACCACGGACAAAGAAAAAGCTAGCAGCAAGTTGTTGTTGGGCTGCATAGTGCTCTGCAATAGTTTGTGAAATGGCAGATTTGCCCGATCCAGCGGGTCCATTGAGCCACAGTATAGGACAGTCATCGCTATGTTTAATCCAGTTATTTATTTCTGTGATAACTTTCAGACGAGTGCCGGGATGGCACCTCGCAACAGGTCCAGGACGAGTATATGATGCATCATCAATAGGTGAAATGATGTGATATAGATCTACGAAATGAAATGAATATAAAATGTGATGTAACGTGTTCTCGTACCAGATGAAGGATTCCCAGTATAGTTATTAATCTGATTTCCTCCGATATTGTTGTGGACACCGCCGTTAATCTCAAAGTTAGAGGTATCCTGGTACATTTTCACAATGTTTCGATCTTTCCGGTGGTTTTCCATTGTAAACGAAGGAATATAGGTAAGAACGTTGAGGTATCTGTGAGCTCGCAAGGGCAGAAGATGGAGGTTCTGAACGACGAGCTCGATATCCATGATCAAGATTGATTCCCAGTGTCGGATATCGGATCTATCAAAATATCACATGACAGAGTGACTGGTTCTTAGCGTTCGCTGTCACGCCGTGTGACACTGTGTGCTACCTAAGCACTTTGTCATTTCGTTACCTTGCTCAACGTACAGCACCGTTTAGTGTCTACTTGCATATCTATTCGATCGTTCATCTTGTCATAGGGCTCAGACTCCCTGGATCCTCGTCTCCCCGGCGGCGGGGCTAGCTTGTACGACGGATCGTTTGAGACTGGCGGTATTGGCGGGTTCTTGGACATAGGTACGTCTCCGTCTTCATGGGCATGGGCACCCACACTCCATTGACAATCTTGTTGCAGAGGCACTGCATCTATACGCCCTACGTGCCCACCCGTCTTGTACTGTCCGCTATAACTGACATCGACAACCTACACATTCTCATCACTCAAACCGTCTATATCTCATTCCCTGTTCAGCTTGCGGTTGCCCTCTTCCCGCTCACACCATGGGATCCTTCTCCTTCTCCGTCATGCGTTTCAATCTTTAACGACTTGGCCCAACAAAGGTGGTCACGCCTCCTAAGTGTGTAAAGGCACGTAGATTTTATAGACTTCTTGTTGGAGTTTGTGATCGTTTCTCGACCATAGGATTAGAGATTGGCAAGTGCGAATATATGGATGATGATACCGGGCTACTCCGCTGCGAGCACAGATAGAGGATTTGATTGGTGCATGGCACTAGCAGCGATCTCCGCAGTTGGAAGTCCTCGCCTTCCGATACGTACATATTCGCTCACCTTAGCATCTTCTCGTTGTCCTTATCATTCTTCCCGCTTTTGCGTTCAAAGCCTTGTTTCCGGGCTCTGCGCGCAACCAACAGCCTTCATTGTCCTTCGCCTCAACACCACTTCTCAACGTGCAAGAACATTATCTTCAGTGATTCAACGATAGATGGCTGCGCGGTTACGCATGGTGCTAAGGCTCATGATTGGCATGTCGTCCTGCACTACCACCATTGACCTTGCCGCTCACAGGCATTCTAACTTACTCCGCTACAATGGTCACTCCCTACTCGTCAAATCTACCGCTTCTTCGTCAGCTTGACTACAAACCCAACCAATATATGTAACCAGACGACCAAAACCACGATTATAATGTCAAAATCAAGTCAGCTAACCCACTACTTTTAAAAGCCCATCCTATCGGAGCCCGCGGACAACAGTCTTGTACTTCGTTTGATACAAGTGTCTGCGGACGCCGAGAGGGTATGTAGCACCACTAGTTGGGTGTCGCGTTGAGATGTCAGATTTTCAAGAGGTGAGAATACGATAGCATCAGATTGGTTGATAGATGAAGTTTCTTATACAACTTGATAGCTATTGTGTAAATAGAGTAGATGCTAATATAATTTATTTTCGGTTATCAGTACCACTACATACACTATTAATCACTTCTAAATACCATGAGCATGCATTCTACTGACATTCGCCTTCTCATTTACCATCCACCTTCGAATCGTCGACTACTCCTTCGACGGAGCAAGGATTCGCTAACGGAATCCATCAGCTAATGCCCTCCAAAGTTGACAGATCGCTCTCTAACTCGATGGATAGATCTGGTCAGTCAAAGTTTTGCCCTCAAGGCGACATGTCCCGTTGACGTGTCCTCCACCAAGTGGCGTACGCATAAGTACTTTCATAGTCTATCTCATCATAGTTCTCCTTATATGCACCGCTACAAACTCTTCCCAGCCACGTCTAATCCACTGCAGCGAGCGCGGTGGTCTCAGACTCCTCCCTGATGAGATTTCGTGGTCTGGTATTGACTCTAAAACAGACGCTCATTGACTTAAGGGGTAATAGATGACGAGCACGCGTACCTGCTATCTTCGCCTAATTGCTAGTTATAGGTAGAGCGTAAGAATAGCAGACGAAGGGGTAGGTCGTGGGAGGACGGAAACAGAGGACGGGGGAAAATGAGACGCAATTCATCCTCACATCCTTCTTTGCCAGGCATTCTCCTAGGATCCGATGTAGCTCGGAAATGGTATGTAGCTCAGAAATGGGGTGTGTGCAGAAGCGCATGGGTTTTCGCTAGTGCAAGAGGACCGCGGGAGAGAGGAATGATGCATGGCATCCAAGATGGGGGTTTCGATGGGACGCAGATCTTGAAGGAAGCCAGTTCGAGGCGGTATGACGGAAGGATTGGCGCACAAGACGAGAATCGAGAAGCCAAAGTGGAAAGGGAGTGGGCATGTGAGGAAAGAGGACCGGCGGAGTGTCCGATGAAAAAACGCTGAAATGGCAGGCAGGGGACATGGACTGTGGATGCGTACTGAGGGAATGAACCGTCTCTGCTATGGATCGTCAATGGAGGATAGGATAGTCAACGAGGGAAGGACATACTTACAGCAAAGGAATTAACAACGCAAACCCATGTACACGGGATTCCTCAAACTATGTCGGCGCCGTCAACACGCATGCTAAGGAGGGATGGGACAAGGATGAGACGGGGCACGCGAGGAAGGATCTGTGGATGCGGAAGGGCACACTCACTCGAGAAACCTGGACTAGAAAATGGAAGCGGTAATGGGGATGGGACGAGGAAACCAAGGGACCTGGGGTGTTTTATCACCAAACTACCAACGGAAGGAACGCAATGTTGAGCGTGGTGGATGGAGACGATGCTTAGTTCTGATGGATGAGGTCACTGAGTCTACGTGGTGATGAACGGGACTGTGCTGAGTATTGGCTGACATACCATTATGAGAGGCATCTGCATCATTGGCACAATAACAGCATTTCGTCCGCTTCTCCAACTCTCAACACGGACACAGAAGCATGCGAGGGAGGACGGGGAGAGAGAGAAGGACGGGATGCGTTGAGCAAAAGGGATGGGCATGCACTGAGCGCGTGCAGGGACAGAAGCAGATTAATTTAGTGACGCTTATACCATCACGTGGAGATAGGCAGGGACATGCGATTGATCCGAAATCGTCACCATTTGAGGACGCTTTGAACGACGACACCGATCTTTGCTCGTCGCTGCCGTCGTCTCACTCCGCATCTTGACATTTAAGTAGTCCTGCTTGTCGTTCGGACTGCTTTCCTCGTCATTCCTCTCGTCCTACAAGTATAGGGCCCATACCCTAGATCCAGAGCAAGCTTCCACTCATTGTCGACATAGCGATCTTCTCGAAACCCCTTCCTCCGCTCCCGGCACGCTCTCTCGGAAACCTCCTCGGCATCATCATTGCCCTCCTCATTCTCCGCTGAAGACTACTTAAATCCCCGAGGGCTGCTCTCGACACTATCGCTACTCGGGCTAACCTCAATGGCGCGAACGGAAAGAAACACTCTCCGGAAGAGCTTAACAAAATGCTGCAGGAGGTGTATACGACCGAGGAGGATGACTCGCAGACGCTGCTTGTGCCATATCGGGATCGTGTCGAGAAAGTACGTTGTATTCGAATATGTTCGGGGCTATATGCTTTCGTATTCTATTCTTATCTTCGTTTCGGGGGGTTGCTCGTGCATTGTCGCGTTATTTCATTTCTATTTTATAATGAATTTTATATTCATAATAACCAACCCTCGCAGATCCCAATTCACCCAACTCCATCTACAATCTTCAAATCCAATGCTGCTCACTTCCCTCCCCTCCCTCCCCAAGCCAAATTCAAACCCAACATTGACAACGCCTTCCACAAGCAGTTGTGTGCTATCCTCCCGCGCGTAGCCATGTCCAACCTTATACCTTCAGGTGCCTCCTTACTCTCCAAGGAAACAAGCATCGTTCTCGGGCACTCGTTCTTCCTCGTCCTGCGCACGGCGCTGAGTATCATGGTTGCGAGGCTCGATGGCCGCATCGTGCGTGATCTGGTGAGAGCGGATGGGAAGAGCCTCTTAAAGGGACTGGGATTGTAGTTCTTGCTCGCGGTACCGAGCACGTATACGGATTCGATGGTGCGTGTACGTGTTTTGGTAACGGGTATGTTGTTAATGAGCTCGTATAGATCCGACACCTGCAATCAATACTTTCACTGTCTCTGCTCACGAAGCTGACGCGTTATATTCACGACTTATATCTCGCTGCGTCCCCTGACTTGCGGTATTACCGCTCTGGGCTGGAGGGCGTCGACCAGTACATTATACATTACCGCCGATGTCGAAGCGTGGGCAGAGAGTATGACTGGGTTGTAGTAAGTTTCATCCCCCTTTTATGATCCCTGCTCACATCTTACGTGGCACCGCAGTAGAAACCTCCTCAAGCTATCCCTCGACCTGCTCCTATTTGCATCCCTGCTCTCCCGCTCCATTGTTGTACTATGCAACAGTGGCCATCCTCCGCGCTGTCATGCCTGCCTTCGGTCGTCTCGCAGCGGTGGAAGCGAGACTTGAAGGGGAGTACCCCGCAGGTATGGGTAGAGTCGGTAGGGAGAGCGAGGAAGTTGCGTGAGTGTTTCGAATTACGATCAATAGTGGGGATATGGACTGATTCAAGGATCCTATAGGTTCTACGATGGAGGTGCACGCGAGAGGGATATCCTCACTCGTGCGTACATGCGTTTGATCAAGCATGTCAATTCGATCTACAAGGTTGATCTTCCTCGTTCGATTGTCTCAATTCATTCACTGACTACGTATACAGATCCGAATCGCATGCGAATGGACAAAAGACTACGTGCTCAAACATCTATGGTCTGCAGCTAGCTATGCCCTAATCGCTGTGCCTATTCTATACACTCGCACCAAGTGGTCATTGGGCATCCGGACTTCATCTGAAACTAGTAAAGTGCTTGACGCAAGCAGGAAGATGATGCTGTTGCTGGACGGACTGAAGGTACGTTCTTACTCCTTCTCTTTTCAGTAAAGTTCGATGTGCTCAGCACTTGTTGTCCCTAACAGCATACATCTCGAATCGCCATCTCCTACTCTCCCTCGCAGATGCCGGCGGCCGGCTGATGTACGCATACAAAGACCTCCTCGAACTCGCCGGGCCCACGACCCGTCTGTATACTCTCCTTTCAACACTCCATAACCTTCCACCCCTACCCTCAGGCGAACCCAATCTCGACGGGAACATCGAGCTCGTCCATGTAGATGTTGGTATCCCAGCATCCGTAAACCTTCACCATCATGCATCTGCGGAAAGTGCAGAGGAGGAAGGCGATATTGAGCTCGATGAGGCTGCTACCCCCGCACTAGTGAAGGATCTATCATTAGTGATCAAAGAACGAGAGCACCTTATGATTACTGGTCCTAACGGTGTGGGCAAGACCGCCGTCGCTCGTGTTCTCGCGGGTCTCTGGGCACCCCAAGGCGCACTCGTCGAAGTGCGCCGTCCCGTTCCATTATCTTCGTCATCTTCAGATGACTTTTACTCTCCATCCAACTCTATTCCCAACCCCACACGGAAACAGCTCTTTGTCGTACCACAGCGCGCGTATATGGTCACAGGCTCTCTTCTCGAACAAGTCATCTACCCACACTCCTACTCACAGTTCGCCGCGAGCGGAAGGAAGGTGGAGGAGCTGCATGAGATTTTGGAACTGGTGTTCCTTGCGTACCTCCCTGAGCGAGAAGGCGGATGGGCAACGAGGAAGGAGTGGAGAGATGTGCTCAGTGGTGGAGAGAAGCAGCGGATGGGATTGGCGAGGGTGTTTTATCATAGGCCGAGGTTTGCTGTTTTGGACGGTGAGTGCCTTTGCACCGTTGCTGGGGTAAAATCGACCTGATGGGATGATGTAGAATGTACGAGTGCTGTGTCGAGTGATGTTGAAGGACGC